>VZSF01011125.1:313353-445044 GCA_013398295.1 Chionis minor | reverse complement strand
GGCGGCCCCTCTGCGTAGCTTATTATTAATTTTTAATTTTTTTAATGTATTATTTTTGAGCCTGAAGGCTTTCTCGGCAACCGTGGGTGCTGCAGGGTAGGATTGCTGTCCCCAGCCTAGTTAATGAAAGAGCCTGTTGCTCGTTACTAATCACCTAAGACACCTAGTCCTGCCTTTCTTTCGTTAACAGCGGCTGTAGCAGTTGCCAAGGCCGTGAGGCTGCCCCCGTTTTTGAGGGGATTCACGCGAACAATCTTCGTTGTGCTTCCCTTCAGCTTTTACCGTTTATGCGAGCGTTTTGCATCTGGGAGTCAGAAAAGTCAGGTTGCCTCTTCTGCTCATTGTGTAATAGGCAAACACGCGTTTGTGTCAACCGTTTTAAATTTAACTCCATTAATTTGGGGTGTGCTGCGGAGAGACAAAATTACTTGGAGTGCCCGTGCCTGCGTTACTGAGTTTGGCAGGTGGAGGTTAGTTCTGGAAGAAGTTTAGGCATACATAGGAGATCATGGTTACCTGTCCGTGAGGGGGCACACTCTTTCCTCAGGACCCTTGACCGGTAGCACAAGCCAAACATTGCCGTGTATACACGCGTTCTAATAGACTTTTTTCCTCCCACAGCTCTCAATTATTAATGCAGATGATACAGTGTTCGTAAATTGTGCTTCAGAACTCAGTCATGTTTTTTTAAAAGTCTCGTCACCGTAATGCTTTGAAACCGTAGAAGAATTAAGGGTTCAAGATAGCTCTAGTTGTGTATGAGAAGTTAGGATATAGAGATTTTACTAAAGCCAGCTTGCTGTCAAAAAAGCTAGGATCTCACATGGTGTGGCAAGAAATCCGCTAAAATTAAGAGTCCAATTTAAGGTTGAAAGTGAAAAGGTACTGGTAACTCTGGTAAGAACAGGCATCGGTCCATCCTAGAGCCACACCGCTGCCTCTGTAGTCTGTTAGTTCCTGCTTAATGTGAGTTCCCACATAAATCGTGGAGGACAGCAGCATACCTTTACACTGGCTTCAGTGCTTTCTTAGTAGAACTTCCTGGAAATTAAATTTTCAAAGAGAACAATTTACCTTAATTTTCAAATTTCCCTGTTGACGATTGTGCCCATATCTCAGTTGTAACTGAAAGTAGCAGTCAGGTTTTTTATTTTCTATTTGTTCCTGCAGTTAGAATCTAATGATCACATTTATATTGATTTAAGATTCTTCAGTGGGCTTTATATACATTTTTTAGCCATGATTTGAGTTGTCATGCTCTATTTTGGTACCGTCACAAGACTAGTCTAGCAAGAAAATTATGAATGGATAGGTATGAGTATAGCTGATATAAACTTTATCTGGTTGGATTACATCTCTCTTCCAAGGCAGAAACAGCCTATGCAAAACAATATCTTGTATTAAAATTTGACAGTATAGTGAATTTAGGAAGATTGAGGGTCTGTCTTCAATAGTAAATTGAGAGAATTATCACAGTTTATTAAACTTTTTCTAGTTTGAAAAACCATTGAGCTGGAGCAGGAAAGCTTATTCTTTGTCCTAGAAGGTGTTTGCCTGGGAGATTATGTTGACAAGCTGCTTATTTTGCAATAGGTAGGGTGAATGGCCTCATGCAAACAAACTTTGCTGAGACCTCTGCATAAATAAAATGAATAAAGGTTATTTAACTTGCTACTGACTCCTATACTTCAGCAAACCATACTGATGAGTGAGCAGTCCTAAAACAGTATTACGCAGGAAAATGATAAACTGGCATAAATAACTTCGGTTTAGCAAAGGACTCATCTCTCTGCCATCCAGTCTGGGACAGCATTCTGTCCCGCTGGCTTTGTTGTATGGGTAGAAAAAACTTCTCTCTCATGAGGGATTTAAGGTAAAAAGCTGCAGCATGCAACGCTCAAGTCCATGTCTAGTTTAAAATAGCTTGGCTAGTCAAACCCTGCCACATGGATTCTGTAAGCAAGTATGTTAAGCTTGGTGTGGGAGCAAAGAAGAGAGTAATAGTTTCCTGGAACAAGAGGCCATCTGGGGCTGTGACAGTTCAGTGGCAGAGGATGTATGTGCTCTTGGTCTCCTCTCCATCAGCGTGGAGTGCAGCGATCCACAGAGCGCCCTGTTCTTCAGATAGTGCAAATCTGCCTCCTCCTCAAAGATGCCTCATTGTGCCTCGCAGGCATGATACGCCCCAGTGTTTTAATCAGCTGCTTTGGACCTGCGCTAATGTGTGTTGTATTGAAATTAAAAACAAACAAACAAGCAAAAACCCAACCCTCCCATGTGCTATAGAGCTGCTGTCCTCAGTTCATTCATCGTTTTGCCAAAATATTGATGAATTTAGTTGACAGTGCTTGAGTGTAGCTTTGTTGCAGACTGAGAAAGATTGTTTTAATAGAAATCTCCTTCCTAAGGGTCCTAAATAGCCTAGGGTATGAGACTTTTTCTGACAGCAAAAATTACACAGTACAAACACTCTTAGGTAATTTTTGAACTGATAATAGGGGATATGTATATTTAGATCGTTAGCAAAAGAACTTTATTGTGTTAACCTATAGTAATACTGGTATTAGTTCTGAAAAGACTGCGGAAACCAAAACCATAAAAGTTTCTCTTACTATGTCTGTAGAAGCTTTTAACCCCTACACAGACTTTTCAGTTTCCTCCTAAATCATCAGAGTTTCTGTCAAAACCCCTCATTTACATAAAATTTAGAGGGAGAAAATTGTGATTTACTGCTCCATCTTCAGATGGCAAAACTTAGTCATCTGAATTCCCACTAAAAATGTATTTAAAATGCACTGAAATGCTATTTCACAGCTTCTGTGTGCCTTTGTTACTGTTTCCAATAATACACTCCCCAGTTCACTGTAGAATTAACTGTTTCTGTTTAAAACGATGAAGGCAAGAAAAAATTAGCTTTCTCTTGCTTATGTGCATTTTGCTTTATGAAAATACGGAAATAAAGGGACAGACAGTGTAGGTTTTTGCTATGCATAATGATTAGATCCATTCATGCATCTGCACTCTGAAACTGCTTTGTAAAATACCTTATTATAAAGGCAATATGCATTGGTAGGAATTGTGTATCTTTGAGACGAAGTTTTAAGTTTTAATAATTTAAACTCTGAAAAGCCTGCCTCCAAGGCCAAGCAGGATGTTGGGTATGTATAAATTACCTTTTATTAAAATACCTTTTGGTTCCTTTTCTTAATGTGTATATTACTGCTAAGCATGTTTATTGTTATACAAATGCTCTATCTTGCAGTTTCCTCCTGTTCAAATCTCCTTTGTTTAGATTATGAAAAAAGGCATGCAGTCATTAGTTGGATTTGGTATAGAAACGTATGCAGTTGCTCTCTGCCTGTTATTCTCCTTGCCTAAGTGAGTTCAGAATTTTATTCAAATTTTAGGGCACTTGTAAATACTGGGGAAAAGTCTGCCTAGTAGGGAGGAGAGAGAGGGAGACCCAACTTATCAGCCAACTCTGCCAGTATCCTCTATATTTGTCAGTAACAAGCTATCTAATCAGCATATGTGAAGTGACCTGTGAGGTTTAACAAATCCAGTTCTAGGCTAGCTGTAGGGCAGGCTGTCTCTTGTCTGGTAGAGTGCCTCAACGAATCAAGCACCAGGAAAATTAGACACCAGAGCTCTTACAAACGCCCAAGAACGGTCAAAGTTAAACCTCCCGCTTGCAGTGAAACCTCAAACAACAAATCCGTGACCAATGAGGCTTCCCTACTTCTGATCTTCAGACGTGTTTTTGTGAGAAAATATGAAAGCGCCTTTTAAACAAAATTCTCAAACAATTTTTTAAGATCAGAGAATCATAGAGTCCTAGAGTGTTAGGGGCTGGAAGGGACCTCTGGAGATCATCTAGTCCAACCCCCTGCCAGAGCAGGTCCACCTACAGCAGGTGGCACAGGATGGCGTCCAGGCGGGTTTGGAATGTCTCCAGAGTCGGGAGACTCCACCGCCTCTCCATGCAAATGTTTCAGTTACGTGGTATTTTTCTGGAGAAACTGATCCAAGTCTACACTAACCGATAAACCTCTTCCTGGGTATTGCTGCTGAAAACACTTACGCTTGCACTTGTGTGCGTCCTGTCAGATCTGACGGTCTCATCTGTGTGTGGTTCAGTTCGGCATTCCCTAGCCTGATCCTCCTCCACTGAAGGCAGGCACTGAGTTCGTCAGTCTTCTCCATGTCCTTTGTCACTGGGTATCCTCCCCGCTCCAGCAGCCATCCCACATTTTCTATGGTCTTCCTTTTGATACAACGTACGTGTAGAAGCTTTTGCACTGTCCTTCACACTCCTCATGAGATTCAACTCCAGATGGACTGTGGTTTTCCCTACACGCTTGGAGAGTGTGTCCGTATTCCTCCTGGGTTGCCTGTCCCACTCCCAGCTCTTCTAAGATTCCTTTTTACGTTTGATTTTGGTCAGGAGCCCTTCCTCATCTGTGCAGACCTTTTCAACCTTTTTTCTTCATACTTTCTGAATATCTACCATTTCTTTTCTGTTTTTCCCTGACTCTCCTTTGAAGTTTTTACTCTCCACTATGGAGGCCCAGCAGAGCACAGTCTTTCTTGCATTTTAATGGCTCTCTTTCCTGCCTTGCCCAGTCTTCTTGTCCTCTTGTTTTCTGAGTCTCTTTTTATGCAGGCTTACTCCATCCTTTCTTGCTCCCTAGACTATATTCTGCCACATTTCACTGGGGTTTCTTGTCCAAGGCCCTGCCCCCAAATGCATTTGCTCTGTCTTGTCCTCTGTTAGGTATTCCAGAGTTTCTCCTTTTAATTTCTAACTATCAATGCGCAAGTACAATATGGATGCATTATAAGTACGCGTTAACAGCTTCCTTTTTCCATTTTCATCTACCCTTTTTTTTTTTTTTTTTCTCCTTTACCTTCCCTTATCTCCATTCATTTTTTTTGTACGTTTTTCAGGACAAGGATAATCCCTCTAATGTGAAAAGACATTTTCCAACATACAGACTGCCACAAAATTGTTGTATCTACACACCAGTGTTTTATTTTGCTTTTTTAAAAAAATGTCCTATAAACAGATTACATGCTCCTTCTGGGGAATATTATGCTATCCTGACCTCCTGGAATACAAAACCATCTGTCCACAGTATTTCAATTATTGCTGAGCCACAGGCTAAGGAGGATGGCCAAGACTCTCCTTGTGTGGTGATCTGACAAAAAGGGATGGTGGTCAAGGGTGAGAGCATCTGGTTGAAACAGCTCAGTATGTGTGATATTTTTTAGATCTGAAGTTTTTCCTATGGAATTGATCAGAATCCATCATGGACAATGATATCTGAGGTACAAAAGGAAACTATATATATATTTGTACACTCAGGTTTTGGGTTTTTTTAAAGCGCTAAATCCTCTCACTTTTGTGGGCTCGCTTTGTTTCAAAAATAATCTACAGTTCTAGTGTTTAAAAAGTCACCCCTCTAAGGAATATGAAGCAAACAGCTTCCCTTTAAGAATAAACCTGTTTGCAGATATGTCCATGGAATTTTACATGCCAAGCAGAATATATGCCAAAATATAATTGTTTTTTAATGACCAAAAAACACATTAGAGAAATACTGAATACAAACATAGAGAGGGAAAGAGGTGGTCATCAGGCCTTACAACATTTTGCTCTGTTTAGCTAATGTTTTAAATTTATGCTTTTTCACTAATAGTTCTGACAATAAACTTATTTTTTTCACAAGTATCTTCAAAAAAATTTTTATTATTTGTTGTCCAGTCAGATACACACTATGCTTGGACCTTTCTCTCTGACTATAACTTATTTTTTTATTCATGGTGCTCTATTGGCCATTGTTGTCACCTCATAATGGTTAATGTCCTCTATGGACAATTCATTTTTATAAAGATAAGGACAAGAATCAAAGAAAATTGCAAATTGATTAGATGGGTAAATCTTACATGACTTTTGGAAGACCACGCATTTATTCAGTATTTATTCCATCAATACAAACATTCTTGTAAATAAAAATCTCCCAAAAATAAATGCTGAGTGCAAGATAAAAAGCAGACTACCAATAGTACCAAGATATAGTCAAGTTTCTTTTTTCAAACATTGGATCCAAGCAGATGCTCCCGGCTCTTAGCATCTAGCAATCCTTTCAGCTGAGGATGTTGCATACTTCTTAACCCAGGCAAGGGCAGTTGAGAGCACAATTTCAAAGTCTTAGTGGATTCAATAAAGGGACAATTGTTCAGGGGGTTAGGAACCAAAGGCATCCAGCAAGGGCTAGAACTGGGGGTCTAGAACTCTGGTCTGGGAGCAACAGAACAGAAAATGGGGTCAGATGGCGCCCTTGGGCTAGAGGTCTAAAAATATGAATGCTTTCTTAAGGTGAGAGCCAGAGCCAAAAATGGTGAAATCAAGGGAAAACACCATAGGGGGAACACAGTCCGTCCACAGAAGCGAGATAAGCAGTGATGTTTCATGACTGAATATGACACTAGATTTAAAATTTTTTGATGCTTTCATCAGCAAATGTTTGATGATTCCATCAACAAATATTTGATGCTCCAAAAATACAAACAGATAGGAATAATATAGCTAGATGTATCTATAGATACCAGCACTGAAATTAGCCCTTAAGAAAGCAACTGCTGCACTCCTGGGCCCCAAAACTGGACACTTATGGTACAAAGATGGTGGCTAGGGTGGGAGATGGTTCCTGAGTTCAGTGGGAGCAGATCCAGGAGCAGTTAGAAAGCCCCCAGGCCTTTCTCGCTATTACAGCTATGAGAGCTTGGAAGCAAAACTGCCTTGGCCAGGTGAGCCAGGTGAGCAAAATCATAAAGATATTTTGGTCCTTACTTGGCAAATCACCCCGGTATGAGGGGAGTGGAGGAAATAATGTGCTTTAGAAGGGTATCTGGCTTAGAAATCAGGTTCAGCCCTGCCTTGAATCAGAATGCCTGGCAATTTCTGAAGTCCACAATTAACACATTGATTACAAGATACCTCTTGTGATTGAATATTGTCATCAAGACATCTCACAGGGTTTCATACTCATGTCTCAAGGGCTAGAATTACAGCATACTCCACTAGCTTTGTCAGAGGCATCCCTAAGGAATGTCTTTTTCCCAAGGGCCTGCAAAGATGCAAGGTCTTTCCAAACCGCTGCACAGTTGCCAAGCATTCAGGAATCACTCTGCACTCCCATATGGAGTACTGAGGTCTCCTTCCTGGTACCTCTGAGCATTTGCAGGCAATCTTCCCAGAATCTGAGTGGACATGCAGACTGAAGATGGAGAAGAGGTTACGTACGAGTAACCAGAACTCCCCGAGACGTCCGTCCTACCCAAACGCCTGGTTCTCATCGCAGAGTCACAGGTTCTAGCTGTGATTGAAAGGGACAGCTTGGCTTGTCCAGTCTCTGCCTGGGTGCTGCTGAAAGAAACTGCAGGCAGTGTAGCATATAAAAATATACTGCTAAAATCATTAGAGGAAAACTTACCTGGCTTTTTCAGACTGCTTTTTAAAAAACTATTTCAGTGGCTATCACTTAAGTGTTTTAGAAACAATTGTTTCTCACTCTAATGTGAGTCACTAACACATTCAATTTGAATATTTCAATCAATCAAATATGAATGACTCCAGAGTTGCTCAGTTAGCTTTTACTGCTGCTTCTCCATCTTCACCACTTCACTTTCTGACATCCCAGTTTCCTTATTTTGTGAAGCCAAGCTCAAAAACAGAGCTTTACTCACAGGAACATGATAACAACTGCTGTGCAAATAATATCTCACCACAATCCTGAGCAAGTTTCCCGACTCTTTCTCAGGAGCACCTCTTACTAACCACGTCAAATACAGGTACACATCCTGCAAAAGCAGTACTTGCATTCCTGTACCTGCTGTTTCAAGAAGTTGCAAGTAACAGGCCCGTGTACCTGCTATTTCAAGCAGAGAAATGTTTTCTTCCGGAAGGATACAACCACTCTCTTGTTGTGGGCTGGCAGTTGCACAGCCATTTTCACAATGACATGCCAAACTGGGCAACACTAATAGGTCGTTGCGACCTCGGTAGCCGCTCCTGCACAGCTGGGAGGTGCAGAGGCGGTGATGAACCAAGACTAGCTGAAACAGCGGGGAATCCTTCACGCAGAGAATTTCAGATTGGCTCCTCAGATGTTCTCACCATCATCACCCGGATCACAGGGACCACCTATTCTGAGCTGTGCCCATTTTCCATAGTAGTTACAGGCTCTGGCTTTGCACAGGGACAAGCATCCAGTTAGAAGCATCGACAAGGGGTAACTAACAGGGTGACCTGACATGTCTGAGCTGCCAAGTTTCCTGTCATGTCTTTGTGGTCCTTTGTACTTCTGCTGTGGTTATTTAATTACCACTCTCACAGTGAAGCAGCTGTTAAGTGGCTCAGAAGACTAATATACATTGAGTCTAGACAGGCACAGTTTGACAGCAGAGTTTTCAGTTTCTTTCATGATGACCAATGCTGAGTTTCTGTTTCTAAAAATATTCAACATTCCCATAGCATTTTTAGGTCCTTTGCAAATGAAAGATCATCATTAGTTGTGTTGTTACCTCCTGCTTGACATGAGTTTCTCCTTAAGAAATTGAGGCAGGCTGATGGGGCAATTAACAAGTTTCAGTTACCATTTAAGCCCATTACAAAAGCCCCACCATTTAATGCTTTCTAAATTTCTTTGTAAGGGAATATTCTTATAATTATACTCACAGCAGGTGAGGCAGAAGGCTGGACTTTGATGCATAACAAAGGAGGGAGCTCTGAGAAAAGTCTGAGAACTGCTTTTTAAATAGTGATTTTATAAAATTCTACATACATTTCCCTTTCCCTAAGCAGAGCGTATTTTGGGGTTTTTTTATTGTAAATGTTAAGTGCTTAGGTGCTGTGTGTACTGGGTGCATACTGAGGACTACTAGTTAGAAGAGATGTGGGATTACTAGAGCTCTTAGCATCATGGTCTTTTCATGTAGTGACTCCTCCTTTTACTCAGGAGCTTTCTTCCCAGTTCAATTCTTGACATTGACCCAGAGAGTGTTACATAAAGATGTACAGACAGGAATTAATTTGATTTGGTATGGATGAATGGCAGAATGGCATCCAAAATTATGCCTCTGAAATGGAAGATATACTTGCCTGCTCCTGGAATCAGCCGCCCTCAGCAACCGTCAGTGTCTGCCATCAGGCCCTTACATGTGTAAGAGCAATGTCTTGCCCAGAACAGAAGTAGAAGCAGCTGGTTGATGTTGTGTCAGCGTCAGTGATATCAACCTGGATATCAAGGAAGAAGTAGTGGTAACAGCTGTGGGATCCATCAAAATTTGTCTCGTTCAGGAGCATGATGTGTTTCATATATAGAAAAAAATGAACAAACAGATGACCAAGCAATTTCCGCCACTTTGAGACCTCAGCTCAGAATGTGAAAGTGAAAGCCACAGTGTTAGCACTTGATTTTGTCCTTCTGCTCATCGGTCTGTGGCAAAATGGCCCGTGGTAAACTGCTCTTGAATGGATCTTCCCTTGAGTGAGCTTGGAGGTGTCATGGAAGTGTTGACACCAGGTCTGGGAGACACAGCTGCTGTGCCCCTTGCCTAAGGACAAGAAGTTCGGTCCTTCCCCAGTAAATCCTGTGTGGATTACCTGAAATACAGGGGACAGGTTCATTCCACATGCTTGTCATCATTAGTCATCATTGCATTGCATCATGTATTCCAACCCTGTGGCGTCAGTGTAAGGTGATTTTGATAAGTACGAAAGAAGTGTCTACAAATTACTACATCCACAGAAAGGGGCTATTACAAGATACGATCTTCTCATCCATTTCTTAATGACTTGCTTTGCTTTTTATTACAGTTAAAGGTTCTTTTCAAGCATGTAATTGTGGTAAGTTTGGATATGGATATACTATATTCTATTTCTGTGAATTACACCCTTAAGGACCTGGGCACCTGTAGAAACCAGTAGGCATTTTGTCTTCAGCTGACTCCATCAGAGTTGAATCAAAAATGTTCTACGTACCCACTCCTGGAAACCTTGCCTTTGACCTTTCCTGTTCCCTCTCAAGCGAAAAGAAATATTACTCAGGCAACAAGTATTTTCTCTGTTTGTAAGTGCAAACACTAGATATGGCTAAATGAACAATGTTGCTTGGCAGTCTAAAGACATTAGTTGTCTTAGATGTGTGTTTGTGTGCTCAGTACAGCCTTACCTTGCTTTTCATTGGGGTGTGACATACTCTGTTTCTCAATGCCGTGAGAGAGCAGGAGGCTCACGTAAGAGGCTTATATCATACGAACAGGTGTGGCTTCAAAAGAAACTCCAGACTATTTCCAACAGGAACTTACTTGCCACTGAGTCTTTTCACAGTTACCTGCTCATGAGAGTGGAGCTGGTAAACAAACTCTTATTGGGCAATAAAGCTATGCATGGCACGAAGTAATCAGTTTTTCCAAAAGGAAGGAAAAAAAAAAACCCTCAGACTTCTCTGCCTGGTTCAGATATTCACATGGCATCTCACTATTTGGTTAAAGGGCTCTGTGGCCAAAGAGGTCGGTATGGGTTGACCACAGCGCTTCTCTCCATCCCTAGGGAATAGGAAGCAGGTGCCAGACCCTTCATGGGGAGCAGGCACACCATGCAGGGTCTCAATGCAACCTCCCTGAGCGTCTTTAGGGAGACCTAAAGGTGAGGGATAAGAGCAGAGGCCACTGGTGTGCCAGAGGCAGGGTTTGGCATGGTGGTATGAGTGTACCCTTCAAGACACTGGCAGGTTGTAGGTGTGTTAGCATTGAGGCTCCAGCTAGAGAACTCCCACCTATTCTGGATCTGTTGCCTACAAGTACTCAACCTTGTATGGAAATGGTTAAGTATCAAGGCAGCGTGAAAAAGGTGTGACAATCAAAGTCAGTTGGTTAAGGAATGTTAAATTATGGTTGTGACTACTTTCGTGGCATTTACCTAATTCTGTGAAAAGCAAAAGAAGTAACTCTGCTATGTTTTACCGTATCTATTAATATCCTCTGATTTAAGGGACAGATATCAGCACAATTAGCTAGGTCCTGGCTTCAGGGTTGGATAGGATGCTATTATGTGTTCATACATGCTATAATACATGAGCATTAAAAACATGTTTAAGCACAGGACCTGAATCTGTTTTGTTATGACAATTCTGGAGTAAACCAAGTAAGAATGCAAGTAGTAGCAGTGTACTCAGAAATACAAACCATACAAAACTATAAAACTATTTTTGTATTATGGGTACAAAATCACTTTCTAACACACCATTACATTAGGGTTTAATTTTAAACCATGCACTTCTTAAGAAAGCAACCTCTGTGTCCATTTGCACCGGGCACATTGCTGGGTTCTTCTGTTTGTTCCCAACTGAAAAGCAAATGCAGTTCCAGTGGATGCATCAGTTGGACAGTGAAATGATTCTCAGTAGCTTCACAGAACTTTGTAGACAGCAGTTTGAGGACATGAGGAATATTAAATATTTGTTACAACAGACTTCAGCTGCTTGCTGATTCTGAATGTTATTGAAGTGTTTTGAACTGGGCAGCAGGGAGCTTGAAATAAGAGGGAAGGAGATGGCTGCTTTAAAACATGAGACTGAACACTCCAAAAGTCAGCAAGAGACACTTGATATAGTTTGTTTGATGTGTTTCATGTAGATGCCTTGAGCAGTGAGATCAGAATGAGGAGCAAAGTTTTCAAAGAGCTAACTTGACCTTCAGAACCTGGAGGACCTCGAGACCTGCCTCTCCTCAGTGACCCTGCTGTCTAAGCACCTCTCTTGTTGCCAGCACTTGCTTTTAGAACCTTACACATGCGTTTACTGACACAGCACACAGATCCTTGTGCTCTTGCTACTCACTGTAGCTTGATGCTGAAATTTCCAGAAGTCTAGTTGCTTTGTGCTGTGTTCCTGTTTTACGGTCAAGAGCATGTACTAGCAAAACTTTGTTATATGACGCAGCTGGACCATTTCAGTCCAATTTAATCTCTCTTACTTCCCATTTGAGATCCCTTTGCAAGCCCCTGATTTTTAAAGAGAGCTAGCAAGGCACTCCAGCTTTAGTGGCACAAATTACAGTAAAATGAAGTACATTGTAAGTCATAATACAGGGTCTGAGATTGTCTACTGAAGGTGTGGGCCAGGCAAAAAGAAAGTCATGGTAGCTGTAAACTCTCCAGGTGCTTAGCCCTGGAGGACTAGCTGAAGTTCAAGAAGTCTCCTGGCATGTTCCTACATGCTACAGGTCTGCTTAGACCCTCCCCAGCACATGCAGCTTGTCCCAGCTTCCTCACCATCCCCAGCCTTGGTCTGCTGCAAGGCAAGGCTTCTGAGGAGGTCCATGGCTTGGAGATCTGTCTTCTGAAGTGTCTGCATGGAAGAAATCCTCTCCTGGCTAGATACAGGGGGTTTTCAAGCCCTTTTTTATCACTCTTGCCTTAGATCTGCTGTAAAGGAGCAAGGATTTCACCCCAGAGAGCTGAGAACAGAAGAGGGATCCCGTAACAAAAAAAAAAAAAAAAAAAAAGAGGATGAAATGAAGGTGGAAAGCATGAAAACAAAAAGCAGAGATTATGATTAAAAAAACCCAAAACCAACCAACCACACAAACAAGCAAACAAAAAAACCCAGAGACAAACTCAAAAATGTTTGTTGTTACAGAACCAGCTTGGGTAGGCAACAGGAAAAGTGGATCAAGTCAGGGAAGTGCAGGCCTTCACAAACCTTGACAGTCACCAGAATATGTTGTAAGAATGTTGTTCAGAAAAATTAGTGGCAAGATTGTTTGGAAATATAGCCATCTGCTATACTAGTTTGGGGCACGTCGCTTTTACAAAGCCCATGTGTGTGTCTGGCTTGCAGTAAGGGGGGTTGGAATTAGATGATCTTTAAGGTCCCTTCCAGCCTAAACCATGCTATGATTCTATGATTGTGTGTGCAGCTTACCAAACAGAGAAATCCTGATTGCTCTTCTGCAAGCTGTATTTCTTGCCAAAACGCACGAGTAGCCTGCTGGCACAGCAATGTGCAGGAATGTTTGGCCCACAGAATTACATATTTCTACTGATATGTAATGAAGTGCAGCACTAGGAGTCATTACTGGCTAAGAGCTTTACTGAGAATACCTGCAGCATACACTTGCATATCTCTAATGGCTGTGATTATGATGCACACAGTGCCAACTGTGCCATCGGCAGTACGCAGAGCAGAAAACAAAGCTCTCTCTCCTTCCCCAAGGTTCAACATGGTCTTCCTACTTTTTCTTCCAACTTATATCCATTTATGTTTTGGTGTTGTGGGGTTTTTTTTCCATTCGGTCTTTTATAAGTGTACCGCATCTAGAAAAAACTCGCTTTTGCATGATGGACAGGGAGGAAATGCTGTACTGATTTGCAGCCAGTTCAGAATGGAGTAGAGTTTTGTTTCCAATTCTCCTGTCAGGGCAGAACTTTGGTTTTCTGTCACCAAGACCATAGGTGCTGTCACCCCACAGAAGCTTTTCCCTGTTACAAACATTAACCTGAGTCCTAGAATTATGTGGTCTGCGTGTCTTTAGAGTCATGCCTCTAAACTTCTTTAAGAAAGCTTTCCAAATTTATGTCCAGAGCTAGCTTTTTCACTGTGTGCTAAGCCCTGCCCCAGATGGGAGGTGATACTTTAGCATGAACACTCCATTGCCTTCCCCTTCTAGGTACATAGTCAATTTCTGAGAAACCTTCTTAAAAGTACGATGATCATATTTATACAACGTATTTTGCAATCTTAGCTCTTAGAAAAAAGCTAATTTGCATCACTGTCAGAGAACATGAATTCAAATGGTATGAAAATTGGTAGTGCTTAAGCAAAACCTGACCACGTTGATCTGAAGTTTATGGCCAGTGAGACTGAATTTCAGCTCCAAGCAGATTAAATTCCTTGGCTTTAGCAGAGGGGAGAAGCAGCAGGAGAAAAGTTATTCACAAGCAGTTTAACTCAGTGCCTGGGAAAAATGAAATGACAACTTTTTGGCTGATGGACATGAGCAAAACATTGACACAAGACGCCCTGGCCAAAACTTTAACTTCTGCCTACTATTCCACATTCAGTTAGCATTCTTGGATTTTGATTGTAGGCAGAGGCCCAGCATTCCCAGAGCTCCTCAGCTTCAGGAACAGACACACATTTTAGAAAGCAAAAAAAACTTTCTACATGGATGCAGAAAGCAAACTCAACTTGAGAATAATATATGTTGCCGTACAGACAGAAGTGCCTTACACTGTTACCATCCATATCAACAGCCAAGCATTGTCAGCACTGTAATTATTTACACGGCAGTACAGGGATCAGAGAATTTGACTGTAAGAAGGTAGTGCATTTTGTGCTTTTATCTTGCCCAGTGCCTTGTGATGCTTTACTGTCTCTAAGGCATTTTGATGAGTCCAGGTGACCATAGGATCTTCCTATTCATTTCTTCCTCGTTTAAGGGTGTATGAACGTGCAGGGACTTGCTTCAGTAATTGCACAGGTGAAGCGACCATGTCCCATTTCCTGTTACCAAGTGTATTACTATCCATACAGCTTTGCAGTTTGTCAATATTGCTGCAGCTTGTTAGCAGAACTGCATTGACCCCCGTATCTCGTAACTGCTCCATATGAAAGTGTTCCCAGGTACCAGGGTGTGTTCAAGAAGGCCTGGGAAGAATACTGCCCAAACCCACGTTAAGCAACAGTAAACAGACGAGTTACTGTCTCTTCCTTCACTTGTGTAACAACCCCTGCTCTTGTGTGCGTTTCCCGTGGTGATCCTGACAAGCCATGAGCAGAAATTGCTGCAGTGCCAACCTGCACTGGAAATTCTGCCAGGAGCGTCTCAGCATTATTTTGATGTGCCTGGCTTATTTTGTCCGGACGCAATTACTCTACTGGCTGAGGAAAGAGTAGAAAGCACACCTGGGGAAGCAACTTGTAAATGTGATCTTTTCCTCCCTCTTCTCCCTTTTTTGTGAATGTTGACATTAACTGTTCCCTTTTCTTTTTGAATGTCTAAGAGGCATCTTTTTTAGCCTGCAAGCTGATTATGAACAATAATTTATTCTCACAACACATCAGTGAGGCAAGTAGGTACAATTATCACCATTTTACTGAAGGGATAATTGAGATACAACGTTTAATGGACTGCTTAAGGCCATATGACAATTAAGGGCTTTTTTTTATTATTTCCTTTTTTTTTTTAACAATTTAGAAGTCACATGCAGAGAAAGTAATCTCAAAAGCATTAATCTGCTTTATAGAGCTGTAAATGAGATCATTGACCCCAGTCTAAATTACTTTTTTTCATGTTAGCCAATGAGACCAGCGCTTGGTTAAATTTCACTTAACAGTCCATCTCTCTCCCTCCAAAGCCAATACCATCATCCTTCTCTGTGAGAGGGGCACTCAGCAAGCAGCATTCCGCACAAGCTTTACTTTAAATTAGTTTGAAAGTTGATGGTATCAGTGCAAAGCCTTCCATCAGCAATCTTCACTCAGTGTAAACCTGTCTTCTATCATTCAATTTGCCTCGGTGATGGACTTCTTAAGCCACCTGACACTTACTGAAAGAGTAGGGGCACCTGCACAGCAAATCGGCTTGGAGGAATGACAGTAACTCCACTCTTCTCACAGGTGTTTTACTCCCTGGTATCTACATGATCCAACCATCCAACATTGAGAGAAATCCCAGAAGCTGTGAGGTTCTGCATTCCTATTTTCATCTTGGCGTCTTGTCAGCAATGGATTAGGGTAGAACCGCGATGTCTTGCCTTACAGTCTGTTTCGTGGCAAAGCAAAGCTAACACGTCCAGTGGAGACTGGTGTGCAATGGTCACTCCATGTGCGAGCTAAAGTGTCAAAGTACATTTGCCAAATATATTCCTTTCTGAAGTTCTTTGAGGTGCTGCCATATAAGAAACACTGGACAGAGTATTTATTAAGTCTGCTAAGACTGGGACCTTCCAGGAAGGCAGAAATCAAGTAATTCCACAAAACTCAGCAACCGGTTTCTCCCAGAAAACTAGTACCTTAGATACTGTTCATCATGATTTCCTTTAATCCTGGTAGGATTTATCCAGAAACAAACTTACCAGTTTGAACCAGTAAGAACAGTGGTTTCCAATTTTCATATTATAATTAATGCTTCATAAAATTCCAGGATACAACTGTGTGGTGTTAATAAATACACTGGACAAAACTAGCAAGTTATCTTTGAGAACAAGTAATTTCCCCCCCCCCCCCCCTTTTTTTTTTATTTTAATGGAACAATTCAGTCCATGGAGCTGTTTGTTCACTTGTATATATATTTTTATTAATGGAATAAATTTCAAGTCACATTTGTCCTTGCCTGTTGTCCAGTCACGGTATATTGTTTTCTGTACTTCACAGGTGGAATTTGTTGGGTAAAAATTTTGGTAGGATTGAAAGCCCTTCCAGCAAACAAAGCCTCAGGAATCCCTGCCCCAGCTTTTATTTCTTCTGCAAAAAATGTGCTGCTAGTGTGGAAGCCCAGTGTTAGCATTGGTAACAAAGGAGCAGGGACTAGTGTCATATACACTGTTGTCATCCCTGGCACTCTAGAGTCCAAGAAATACAGTATATTGCAAGGGAAGACCCGGGCTGTAGCCAGGCACAATTTCTCCGTGCTCTGGCCAAAACTGAGGATCCATTGCTGCTTCGTAGTTTCACATGCAGTGTCTGTATTGCTTGCTCTTTACCCGGTAAAGTAAATTTTGCCCTTAATGTGGCAGTTTTAATAACACATGGAGCCATAAGTGTGCTATGTACCTTCAGCTGAATTTTGCCCTATGTGAACTGATAGGACCAATATGCTAAAAATATGTAACTTATTTCTTGCGGTATACAGATTTCATTGTAAAAGTCTACAGTTTTTCCATCCTCCTCTCCTACCAAAGCTTCCTTTGTTCTGTCTCCTCTAGGCTGCATGAGCAGCTTGCAGCTGCTCTTTTAAACTGGCTTAGCTGAACTTTCTGAATCTTTCCTTTCTCAGTTACCCGCAGCAGAGTCAGAGGTTCCCATGGAAACACTGGTGAAAACAATGCAAATCTTATAGGAGAGCTGCCTGAGCCCCAGCTTTAAGTGGAGCCTCACAGATGTATCATAATTGTGCAAGGGTTGGTGATTGATGTGCCCATGCTAAACTGTTAGAGAACAAGCAAATGACAGCAGATTGACTTTCAGGATAAGAATTATAGAGACCTACACGTTTTTGTCTACTATCGTGGAAGCACTTAAAGAATGTTGTTATAATGTATGGTTTTTGCCATTATTCTGCGTGTCCTTGTAGTTCTAAGAACAAGCATATTTTCCTCATTTCCATAGCAACAGCCATTAGTGACATGGAGTTTTTCAGCTCATTCTTTGCTGCTGCTGATTTTACCCGAAAAGCAGCTTTTGAAAATAACGGTTAAGAAGAAGTATCCAGTCTGTAGTCCTTTTTTCTGTGCTCCTCATGTGGTAAGTACTATGGAGACAGGGCAATATGACCTCTTCCTTCCAGCCATTACACTACTCTGTCAGAACACTAGAAGAAGATTGCATTTATCAAATTATGGTCTTCAATATAAATAATCTTAGCAATGGTGACTTCATTTTTTGCTGTAACAAGGACTTGCGTCAGATGTCAGTTCTAAGTCTTGAGCTCACAGAATGTTCTGTGAGTAGATTTAAGCTTTGGATCGTTCAGTTCTGTCTCTTTCCCTGAGTGACAGTTTACCTGCCTTTCTGTTCTGCACCAGAGCTAGCTCGTAGCCAGACGGGGACTGGCGCAATGCCTGTCTTGCCAATGTGAGTTCATGGATGCTGGGTTTCCGTTTCATACACCCAGGATTGGTGGTACGTTGGTCATGCAAGGCTGCTGTCAGGTTTATGTCATGGACTCCTTCAGGGTTTGAGTGTCATCACTGTCACAGTGGCATCAGCTGACCATGAGTGCATGGCGTCCTTCATCCTTACCCCTTAAGCGAGCTCTGTAGTATTCAGAGTTTTATCTACAGATTAATCCAGGACAAGAATGGTTGCCATTGTTCATAACTAAAACCATGAAACATGGTTTCATGGTTCCAGAGCACTGGCACAGGCTGCCCAGAGAGGTGGTGGAGTCTCCAACTCTGGAGATATTCAAAACCTGCCTGGACACCATCCTGTGCAACCTGCTGTAGGTGGACCTGCTCTGGCAGGGGGGTTGGACCAGAGGTCCCTTCCAACCCTTAACATTCTGTGATTCTGTGAAAAAGTGGGCAGAATTCTGAAAAGTATATGACTCGAGATCTATAGAGTGCTATTTAAGAAGTGAGAATTCCACAGCTCTCTATGAACTACAGATGTAAACACCCCCACAAGCACAGCTGGTGGCACATGGGAAGAAAGTAGACAGGCAGACAGTTCTCCTTGGTGACTATTCACATCGTGGGTAATGCACAGAAACCCCAGGCACGGGTAGGGGGGCCACAACGACTTATGTGGCACTGGCAATGGGTGGAAAGACAGCCCTTGCTCTGAAGGGCCTGACGTTTATAGTGCTGCACTCCACACAGCAAAAAGTGACAAAGTACAATGCGTCAAACCCGGGATGCAGCTCCATGCCGTCTGGGCAGCTGGGCACTGGTGATGCCAGAGGCGTGTGTGGGCTGCTGGTGTGCGCAGAGGAATGGCCCCACTGCAAAAGCAGGTGTAAATATCTTTTAGGGTGTTCTTCAGACAATAAACTGGGTATCTAAGTATTAAAGGAAGCAGACTCAGGGTAAAAATACTTCATTTCCATGGAGTTTTTCTTTTCCCCACAGGAGCTCCATCAGCACAGATACCTGGAAAGAATGCATGGGATTTGCATGTTCTGCCAGTGCCCACAACAGGGCTGCAGACTGGAGGTGAGGTTGTTAGCTACTGGGACTCCTGCAGCTCTTCTGCAGGCAGATACATTCCCACAAGATGTCCTGTGTTTATGCCAGAGCACACGCCATGGTCTTTCCCCACAGATATTGTGACACTAAGGCCCTGCTGATCTGAGGGTTGATAGCAGGCAGCGCAGAAAGATACTCTCCCATCTCTGTGACCTTCAAAACAGCAAGTACTTCAAGAAGAGAGCCACAAACAGAAATTTGTTCCAAACACACGTCCTAATCAGATGCTTACCCTGGCTCTTAACAGGTGCTGGAACCCACCTATTCTGTGAAAATGGGGTGACTCTTTCATCACAGCCAGGAGCCAGGTTGAAAGCTATTGTCTCTGTGAGTACATTATTTCCAATGCAGGGATTAGGGGGAAAAAAAAAAAAAAAAAAAGAGAGAAAGCAAGGATCTAAACTCTTTTCAGTTTGACTCTCTCTTTCAGATCATTTACCTTTTAATGATCTCTACCAGCAAATAAACCTACTTTTGATTGAAGCAGAAGCTGACACTGTAGGGTAGGACTACAGAGCCTTCAAGACAAACAGAACCCATGACGAGTCAGAGAGAGGGCTGCCAATACTCTTTAACTGACAGTATTGCTTTAACTCACTAGGAGTTACATTTTGTGAGGTACTGCATACACCATACTAAAGGATAGTCCCATCTCCAAAGGGCTAAATATTCTGCTGTAGAAGACAAGCTGAAAAGAGGAATAACTATATTTTAACCACAGAGTTTTATAGATAATCAATTTAAACCGTTTAATCTGAAACTTATAGATGATACATTTAACTAAGACCTAGATTCATATTACCTGCATCTGATCACACACAAGCTAAATACCTATTCTAAGTAAGCCAGCAGATTTCTTCTATGGCAAATAGAGAGAGGGGCACGTCTTCAGAAGGGCGTACAACCCAAATTAAATACATGTGAATAATCCCTCTCTTCAGGAGTAATATACACGAGTAGTTTGGATGAGACATTACTTCAGCAATAGCTGGGTGGGATGAATCACTCTGTGTGACTTGCCCAAGGTCACATGGGAAGTTAATGCTGGAGCATGACCCAAAGTCCTCAGCCCCATACCTCAGCTCTAAAAGCATCTGCCTTCTTTCATGTTTTGGTTTTAACTTAATGCGCTGCGTTTTACCTCCCTTCTGATCCAGCAGAAAGCTCAAGCTGTTGATATGACCTAAGATGTAAATGGGAATTAATACAAAATGTTAGCAATCTTGGATCGTTTCTCTTTCTATCTGTTGTAGTAAAAGGTCATTCTTTTCACACTAATTTAGGCTGGGAAAATTCTATGGGGTTTCCTTTTCATCTGAAACAGTAAGTGTCATTAAAGCTCTATGTGCTGTGAAATATGGGTTGGGGGTGGGGGGTGGGGGGAAGACATCCCAGCAGGAGACCAAAGCTGCGCTTAGAAGCAGAGAAGCAGCTTTTTTAATTTAGAGATCAAGAGAAGTTATCTTTCCTCTCTTCTGCTTTCAGTATCGTGTGCTTACAAAAATCCTCTGTCTAGTATTTCTGGAGTGTTCCCTCTCCCTTTGACAGTAAGAGATCATCTGCGGTTGTTGGAGATAGGGTAGGTCAACGTCAGGCTGGCATTTGATTTAGCAGATAGCCAGCATTGTGTCATTCTGGTCCTATTCTGTGGAACGCAGCTATTGTGGGTGTCAGGGTCTTGGGGAATGACACTCCGGTCACCCCTGTTAGCCGCTGGTAACGATCTGAAAGTGCAAACAGAAAAGATAAGGGCTTGTTGTTCCCTGACTGAGGTCTGCTGACTCTGTGTTACACAGAGGTTCCTAATGAGATGGCCCTAATGCCCTTGCTGGCCTTCCAAGCATTCAGCTGATGGTCATCAGCAGTCTGTCATAATCCTGTCTTTCTCGAGGCTGCAAGCAGAGCATGGAGAGCTTCTCAGTCCTCTCACATGGGACAAACTGATGGATTCTGATCCAGATTCAGATTTTCCATATTAGCGACTCCAAAAGCTGTCAGTCAGAAATGTGCAAATATCATGACCAAATTAGTACCATTGGCTTTCTAAGATGAGAGGTGGTAATGAAAACTACATTATCACAGAATCACAGAATGTTAGGGGTTGGAAGGGACCTCTGGAGATCATCTGGTCCAATCAATGCTTGGAGATGACACCCAGAATGAGCTGTTCCATCATCTTACCAGGGATGGAGGTGAGGCTGACTGGCCTGTAGTTTCCTGGATCCTCCTTCTTGCCCCTTTTGAAGACTGGAGTGACATTGGGTTTCTTACAGTCCTCAGGTACCTCGCCTGTTCTCCAGGATCTTTCAAAGACGATGGAGAGCGGACCAGCAATGACTTCTGCCAGCTCCCTCAGCACTTGTGGGTGCATCCCATCAGCACCCATGGACTTGTGGCTGTCCAGTTTACTTAACAGGCCTCGGACTTGATCCTCTCCAACCAAGGGAGAGTCTTCCGTGCTCCAGACTTTCCCTGTTACCTGTGAAGTCTGGGGGTTGTGAGGGCTGGCCTGAGCAGTGAAGGCTGAAGCAAAGAAGGCATTCAGTAACTCTGCCTTCTCTGCATCGTCTGTCACCATGGCGCCTCTCTCATTTAACAGCGGGCCCACATTCTCTTTAGTTTTTCTTTTGCCTCCTATGTACTTGAAGAACCCCTTCCTGTTGACTTTGACATCCCTGGCCAGATCTAATTCCAAGGAGGCCTTGGCTTTCCTTGTCTCAACCCTGCATACTCTGACAGTATTCTTTTCATCTTCCCAAGTGGCCAGTCCCGTCTTCCACAAATTGTAAACTTCCTTCTTCCATTTGAGCTTTTTCAGGAGCTCCCTGCTCAACCACGCTGTTCTCCTGCTTCCTCTGCCAGATCTCTTGCTCTTAGGGATTCTACTGGTGTCTGCAAGGAGTGCAAACGCGCATTTCCTAATACTGGGCACGCAGGTGTGCTGGAGAGAGGCCTGTGGTTCTGCAGACACAGCTACCTAAAATGTCTCCAATTCTGACAGCAGATTGTCCAGTTTGCCCAAGTTCCAGAGGTGGTCACAGAGTTTCCCATGATGTTTCCCATGTCAAGGCATGTTGCTATAAATGCTTCATGCAGAGAAACCATAGAAATTGCATGGGCAGTGACAATATTTCAAACTGTTCTGTCATACAACCTCCGCACCACAACACAGGAAAGAATATGGGAGAGATGGTGGAGAGATGACACGTGCACAGCTCTACTGGAGCAGCTTTCTGCACAGTGCAAAATCATAAAAGGGTACTCTCATTGGAAGGAAATGTTAATTTCTGTCGGCATGCCTCAGAAAAGAAGTCAGTCACTGTACCTTTCTCTGGTGCTTTCAGTAAATCCTGGATGGATGCTCTGGGAATAGTTGGGGGTGTGATCTTCATCCAGGGTCTTTCACACCTGCTGGAAGCATCCTGTGATGAACCTTGTGGTATTATTCTGCAGGTAATAAAGACCGATACGATCTCAGGCTGAGGATCAGTGATGGGATGCCTTGAATTTGTCACTGTTCATTAATTCCCACCCTGTTTTTACACCTAGTTGTATGCAGGTTTTATGTCATAAGTGTCTGGGCTAAAAGCCTGTATGCTTGTAAATACCTTAATTGCTTTGTTTTTAGTAAATACTCTTATTCCAGCAAGTACTTTACACTTACAATCACATACTTACTGCTTCTTTGGAAAGTTTATATCTCATAAAAGGGCTGAGAAATCCTGCAACTTCCTGCAGAGTTAGCTGGGATCTCCAAATCAGGTGTGCACTTGGGCAAGACCTGTCATCTCTTCACACCTCACCTTCTGCACTTGTAACACTCCCATAATTATGGCTTAAAGAGAGAATACATACAAGTCGTTAAAATTTTGGCCGCCTTTTTCCTCTGGGTATTGCCGGTTCCTGACCAGCCTCTCCTAATCAGACTCATAGCTGTTTTCAAAAGTAGCTTTTCTCCAGATACACACATCTATGCTGGTAAACTGACCAGGCATAAAACCACCTGCAGAAGCCACATAGCATAGTCTGGGTAAACAATTAGCACAAAAGGCTCAGCTAGATGAAGAATATCCTTGGATGTTGTTTGCTTTTCTCTTAGCAACAGTTATACAGTTCAACACTATGAAGTTCTTTGTGCTGCCTGGTCACCTTTGTACTGGGAGTAAGAGAAGACCATGCAAATGTAACTTCAATGTAGGACCATGCCAAGAAGAAAAATTTCTTCCTTCTTGGTTTAACTCCATGGACACATACGACTCAATGCCTCTCTGATCCTGCTTATGCCAGAATTTATATTTATGAGAAATTGCTCTCCAGATCACTTTCCTCCCAGTACAAGCTTTCCATGTTTTCCTGGTATATGAAGGTTCGATATTTCATTAATGAGGTTCTTTGTCATAGGGTATTGGTTATATTTACAGGAGGGAAAAAAGAGTGCACGTCTCCCACCTGTTCTCATGTATTAATTCTGTTCAGATAAAGTACACATTTTTGAAAACTATCTGACTGCTGTGCTTCTCACAGACCTTACCATGAGAACCCAGGAAATCTCTCAGCTGTCCTGCAGGTTCTGTGCTCTCCTCAGTGAGATCTGTATATTTAATGATTGTCAGATTATCTTATTTTGCAGCAGTTTTCTTGCATCTTTTCATCCTCTCTGGCAATATAAAGGGAGTAAATAACAGCCCTTTGAGCAGGGGACACATCAGCCAGGGAATACTTAATTGTAAGGGGCATTCTTATACTTAATTGTAGGAAGCACTGCAAAAAGTTTTCCGGAATGCAGTTGTAGCCTGGTAGGGAACAAATGCATAGAAGATTTTGACCAGGAAGTTGCTGGCTCTGAAAAAAAGCACCAAGAGCAGATGAAAACAGAGTGGAAAAAATAAGATAAATCTGGTTCCTATCTGCTAATTCTGGGGTCAGGGAATGTGGTGACAGTCACACTTTTTCTACCCAGAAATCTGAGCTGCATCTGTGCGACAGGACTGTGAATCTATTGTGCTTGCCAGTATAATACTGACTTCATCTAACATATTATATAAATAATACTCAATGCCAAATCACTAGATAGGACATTTAATGTTTCTCACCTGTCTTCTTTGGAAATCATGTTGAATGACACTTATCAATTTGAACAGATCTGTCTCCTTTCAGACACCAGTCTACTTTCATGACTGTGAGCTCTGCTGCTATTAAAATCACTCATGTGTGTATACAGGAGACAACACAAAACTCAGAATGCAGAAAGCCCATACTTGGGACAGTTTCCAAGCTGGAATTTTCCCAAATGCACTATGCTTCAGATTATCTATATTTTCTTTTTAAAAGATGAACACATGCAGTTAAATACACCTCTGTATACATTGCCCCATTTTACCAATAAAGTCATGAGTCAGGACACCAAAATGATGATCTGGCTTAACAATGATGAAGTTTGCTTTTTTATTAGTAAAACAAATGGGTATCTAGTTGCATTCAGAGCTTTTAATCTCCTCAGTTCGAATTTTTGACCATACACCAATGTAGCTCACATATTCAGGCTTCTCCTTGTTTTGTAAAATATCATATTTGTGGAAAAATCTCTGAAAAAAAGAGCAAGCATCATGTCAAGAAGAAGGAATTTGCATAGAAGCAAAATGTGGGAAGACATCACAGTTCACTCCTGTCATTGGTAATTATTGTTCTTTGCAATGTGTTTGTTACACCAAGTCAGCTTGGTCATCTTACAGTTAGGATCCAGTTTTAGTCCTGTGTGTCATTTGCATGATAATGCTACAAGCCAGTTGCACCAGAAAGTACTTTTGCTGATGAAATCTAATTATATGGGCTTCCGTTCAAAGAAGCCCTTTAGTGTAAAGCCATTTCTGTGGACAACAGAGAAATTGCCTTTATGCTTAGAGCTACCTGCATATCTAAATGAAATCAGTGCCTTTTCTGCTCTTCCCCTTCCCACAAGAAAACAGTCAGTTCAGGTAAAAGAAAAGTGCACAAAATTTTCTTTTTCCCATACTTCTAGAGGCTGTGCTTATTTATGACACATCTTCTCAACCATTATGTGCAAAGTAAAGGACCTAAAACATCTTCTCAATCACTATGTATAAAGTAAATAACCAAAAAGATTTCTGCTAACATACACAGCAAAGATTGACAGGCAGAGCTTGGTAGTCTTAGAAAGAGATTTTCTAAAAATTCTCACTAGCTCAAATAAGTATCTTATATTGAAATCAAGGAAGGTTTGATAATTGTGCATCTGAGTATATTTACATCTTATTATTATCCAAATACTTTTAGAAATCCAATCTGCACACGAGCTTAGCTGTTACTTGTCTGTCTGCACAGGATACTATATGAAGCAGGAGTTGGTACAGTGTTAATTTAAAGTTAACAGGAAGGAACGGAAAAAAAATGAGTGATAAAGTAACAGAAAACCAGTCTGAGTTGTAACAGCTAATCCAAAGCTTGAAGGAGCAGCAAACATTCTTCCCAAATGTGCTATAAACTCATCACTTGAAGGACACAGGATAAACTAGTAAAACTGTACAGGCCGAGTAGAAGGAACTGTGCCCTCTGTTTCTCACATGGGCTGGAGGGAAAGGGCGTTCAACAAAGAAGCAGTGGTAGCAGAGTATTTGAGAAGAACTATTTGTCAAAGAGCAAATAAACCAAAAAAAATTAGGCCATTTCGTTCTATGCATCTCTGTTAAGTGTTGGTGCTGAGTGGTACTAGCTGGGAATTCTTTTCAGCAGGCTGTTTAGGTAGAGAGTGAGTTAGTTCGTTGACTTAGCTCTTGCTTGGAGCAATGACAGCTTTGAACCCTAGGTATTATTTTGTATTAGCCTATGAAAAGTAGTCTTCCACTCAATGTGAATTTACCATTCTACAGTGGGGAGGCAAAGCTGGTACACAAAGGGATGCAAAAAGTCAGTTTGGAGCAACTTTTCCTCAACTCAGTCCTGAGTGGCAAAGCTTGAACTGAAGATCTCCTTTTTTGCGTCTGGAGCTAAATTTAAGGGAAGTCACTCTGTAAATAGCATGCAATGACAAGTAAAAAAAAAATTGATATACTCAACTGGATCTAAATCTTTTACCTATTCAACCCTACTTCAAGAATTTTAACACTTATGATTTTGTATTACCCAATAATTTGCATGGCAGCAACACATAGGAGCCCGAAGCAAACTATTTTCATATCCATCCCTTTTTCACTCATCTCTTACATTGACAAGATTCACTGGAGGCTGAAACCAAAAGTTCTTGGAGAAAAAGGTACTTGCCACAGTACTTTGGTTAGAACAGAAGCCATAAAAAGTATGTCACAGAACCCGATGAAATTTTCAAGCTCATTTTAAGACCAGTCAGGTAATTTTCCAGGGGCAATTTCCTCCTTTAAACCATCTGTGTGAGTTTCTCCCGTTATTAATTTCAAGTGCTTACTGTGCAGAAAAAGGATGCAGGAGTTGTCTTTATGACTGCTGCAGAACATTCCAAAAGTTGGAGGCCCGTGCAGCAAAGTTACGATTAAAATTTCATATTTACAATGGATCTTGGAAATGAAGGAAAAAACCCCAAGAAAACAGACCTGTAACAGTATCTTATTCCTTACTAATACATATTTGCCATAGACAGCAAGGAGACGTGTCTTCTGAGAGAGTTTTTCTAAGAATTGAATATTATGATCTTATTTAATTACTGCAAGGAGCCCCACCTAACTACTAGCTAACAAGTTTTTACATTTCCCTCTGAAGTTTCTGGTGCTAGACATTCTGAAAAATGTGACTCTGGTCATGGCAACTTCTATATAAAAATAGTGTTTCTCCAGCCCTTTGGGGATGTTCCTGCACTGTGGAAGGAATTGGTGGGCTCCAAGTCTGGGTAGAAAAAAATAAGTATTTACTTCCTACAAGACAAGGAAATCATGTTCTTAAAAGTGAAGCAAAGCAGAGTGAAAGAGCTTGGCTAACATATGGAGAAGTCCAGGTGTCTGGATTCCTCAGCTGTCCAACACTGCAGTTTATGTTGTCAGGTACTCTTGTTACAATGGGAGACGAAATACTATTTTTTCTGCTGAGGCCCGTTTTGCTAATTGCATTTAACAACTTTGTTGAACACTAAATGTAAACAGCAGTGGAAAAGTGTACCCAATATATAATGTTGAACACAGGGCTGCCTAACATACTTACTGAAGCAGAAGACTGCAGGTAGAGGTGGAGTTTTAAAAACTGGGTTCATCTTTTAGCTCTGTCATTGAGTTCTAAAAGACAAGCTCCATTACCCGGTCTGCTTGAATTTGTCCGCAATGATATAGACACTCTGGGGATATTAAAAGTAGCTAACTGTGAGGATTTATGAATGAAAAATTGCTCATTTTCTAAAGATTTCTGTAGGGAAAAGGTCATAGAAACAGAAAATAAATGTATGTGTTTTGTAGGGCTGCGTGGTTACAAACCATGTGGTTGAGAAGGCTCTGGTGGAGCATCTAAGGTTATGAGAGGAGATTAATAGTGCTTTGCCTCTCAGTTTGTTTTAATTAATTTGGTTTATGCTTTTGGACTGCAGCATGTTTGAACAAAAGTAATACATTTGCCAAGACCTTTTTCATGCAGAGAATAAGTGACTCCTGGAGTACCAGAAATTATCGGTCATAAGCATGACCATGTACAGAAGAGTTTTTAAAAACATCCGGGTATTGTAATTATCCCTCTTTTCCTGAACTTTGTCAAGATTAAACACAAATACAGAAAATTATTCTTGAGAAAGAGAAAGACAGAAACAGAGCCCTTGGGTTTGAGATACACCATGATCTTTTGTGCTGCATTCATAGCGTGGAGATGTTTGGAACGGAGGGTAGATACTGCCCTGACCCGGAGTCTGCCCCGTGACTGAAGGCAGGGTTGCATTCTGACCCGTTCC
The DNA here is from genome assembly GCA_013398295.1 of Chionis minor. Classification (NCBI taxonomy): domain Eukaryota; kingdom Metazoa; phylum Chordata; class Aves; order Charadriiformes; family Chionidae; genus Chionis; species Chionis minor. The sequence goes on along the minus strand of VZSF01011125.1, from coordinate 417,154 downwards.
TCCTCCTTGGCGTTAGGGCTATCCCATGCTGCTACTCAAGTATCACTAACAATAAGCCTTGAAGCATCAGCAGGGAGATTTGCCTAAAATCTTGAGACAGGCTTAAAAGTCACACAGTCAAAAAATGCTCTCGTTTCTTTCGCTGTGTTTGGTTTAAAAGCCCAGGCTCCGCTTAGGACATTTCTTAGCCTGAAATCTTGAGAGCTAGGAATGTCTAAATAGAAAATGCGATTCTTCTGTAACTACGTGAGATTAAAATCAGCAGCTATAGGGAAGAAAGGCAACTTCCCTGACAATCATGACAATTAAAATTCTACTTGCAGCTATGTTCCACTTCCTGTAGATCCGAGCTGCCCGAGTATGCAGCTTCACAGGTCTTTTTCTTGGCAGGAAAGCGTTCTTCAAAAGTGCCCCAATTCTCTCATTCTCCAGTCCCTCACTGCAGTTCACTGTTCCTGCTTTTGTACTGGTAGCTCAGCTTATTTGAGGCCAAGCTATAAATTAGTGCACTGAAGTAGTAAGTGTTAAAAATAATATTGTTTTCTCTATAATATTATTTTTCACCCAGTTATCTCTGGTGAGGATTTACAAGACAGAGGCAGTTTCTGCTTTTTTCATGAGTTGCTTTAAGCTGAATCACCTCATGCTTGACTTCTGTGCAAGAATAATAAGATGAAGAATTTATCTTCTGATGCAGAAGAGAGAAGCACTGGAAGGAAGCACAGCTAGTGAAAACAGGTTATGTTTACTTAAAATTTCTAATTATCTCAGGCAAAACTGTGGATAAAGTTATGCTTCAGTATTTGAGATCTCCTAATACTAAAATGAAAGGAAATAAGCAGATGGTAATCAACACAGGCTTTCACATTTACTGTGTACCAGCATCCCATTGCACTAGGTCTTAAAGTAAAACAAATTTTTCAACATTTCTAGGGCAAACAAACCTGTATCCAAGTTGCTAAAAACTACTAACAGAGAGTCCCAAGGAAACTGCTTGCTTTTCCTCATGATATCAGTACAAATCAGTGCAAATTTAATTGGCTGGGTGCATATTAATTAACCTGGAATTAGCTATTAACAAAGAAGCTGAATGAAAAGCTCATGTGTTCCTTTTCGAAACCATCTATGGAGATCTCAGTTCGGAATTCTCTCACAAGTTTTGACCATACTCACCATTAGAAGTGATGCAGTTTTCCAGACTAGCTAAAGACTAACTCATGTGACAAAAACTATCACTTTATATAAGTCATCCAGGGTCCAAATCTAACCTGCTTTTTTATACACAAAAATCGCTTAAGTAAATTTCCAGCTTGTGGGAAGTACTGAGCTAAAAGTGATAATCTCTGAATTATTTTTTCTTTCTCTTTTTACATAGAGATAGCATTCAGGTCTGAATGGACCACAAAAGAAAATAGTATATATTTTGAAACAAGAAGGCCAGAGGAAAAACGATAGCTGAGACATAGTAAAAACATAGATAATTTCTCAGTGCTTACAGTTTGCCTGCAGAACGCTGAGGAGAAGGACACTTTTGTGGTTCAGATCCAGAATCAGAGACAGATATGAGCATTTTTTCTTAATTTCCTGAATTACATTTCCCACAAGGCTTTGAGCAAATCTCTTGCAATAGCATCTCTGTAGGGATTCTTTTCTTTTTCTCTAATACAGAAATAATGACAGCTTCTTTTCCCCACAAGGTCCCTTCAAGGTTAAATTAATTAATTTTTCTAAAGCCATTTGAGAGTGGCTGCTAAAATTGATGTTTAAAATTAATTAAGAGCAGCTAGTTTTCAAAGAGGCCTTAAGCTTGACCTCTGATAGTACCACTGTATCCCGGTGGCAACAGTAACTGTGACAGAGTGCTGACCCATCCGAGATGGAGCTTAAACCAGCTGTCTCAGGTGCTCGTAATAGCATGACTTTGGCAGCCCACATTTCTCATGAGTTGTAATTCCTAAATGTTAAAACCAATAGTGTATTGATTCTTTGAAAAAAACAACACATGAGCTTTGCTATCCCAAAGGGGTGGAAAATCATAGAATCATAGAAGGGTTAGAGTTGGAAGGGACCTTAAAGATCTTCTAGTTGCAACCCCCCTGCCTTTGGGCAGGGACACCTCCCACTAGACCAGGCTGCTCCAAGCCCCATCCAACCTGGCCTTGAACAATTTCACAGATGGGGCATCCACAGCTTCTCTGGGCAACCTGTGCCAGTGTCTCACCACCCTCACAGTAAAGAACTTCTTCCTAGTATCTAACCTGAATCCACCCTCTTTCAGTTTAAAACTGTTACCCCTCGTCCTATCATTACACTCCATGATCAAGAATCCCTCCCTGTTTTTCCTGTAGCCCCCTTTAGGTACTGGAAGGGGCTATAAGGTCTTCCCGAGCCTTCTCTTCTCCAGGCTGAAGAGCCCCAACTCTCTCAGCCTGTCCTCATAGCAGAGGTGCTCCAGCCCTCTGGTCATCTTCCTGGCCTCCTCTGGACCCGCTCCACCAGGTCCATGTCCTTCTTACGTTGGGGGCTCCATAGCTGGACGCAGCACTGCCGGTGGGGTCTCACGAGAGCAGAGTAGAGGGGCAGAATCCCCTCCCTCGCCCTGCTGGGGATGCAGCCCGGGATGCCGGTGGCTTTCTGGGCGGCGAGTGCGTATTGCCAGGTCATTGCAGGTCGGCACGGGCCCACCTGTCAAGCCTGTCCACTTCCCTCTGGATGGCATCCCTTCCCACTCCAGTATCTACAAAGAAATACTCCTCCATAAAAGGCTCTGCTCAGCATTAATGAGTACTGTTGCAAATTACTTCAATTTTTCACATATCAGATAAGTGACAGTCAGTGGATGTCCAGGGGGTTTTTACTGTCATTTGCTTCAACTGAGAAAGTCCTTGTATATGTTGCACTTTTGAATTATGTGGGGTGTTACCTGATACAGGTGTTCAATCACCTGCAGCAAATTTTCCTTTCAATCAGGTAAAAATTTAATTAGGAAAGAAGTGAGAACATGCCAACTATCAGTTGCCTGTACTGAGCCCTTTTACTTCCGTAGCTTGATCCTGGATTGTGCAGTTTGTAACCAATCTCTTTTACAGCTGTTTAACCACAGAATCTCGTGGAGGCATTTGTGGGAAGGAGCAAAGAAAGGATATTTCCTGTTTATTCTAACAAAACTCCCTTTCTGTTTCCAGGAAAGCTGCCTCACATTAGTGCAGTTCTGTCTTCTGACAGTTTCCTACATAAAATATCTCCAAAAGCTGTTTACAGCTTGCAATTCCTCAAATAAAAGGATTTCCAACTCTTCCTCTGTGCGATCACCCCCCAGTCTGAAAGACGTCATTATGAAGAAATGTGTTTCCTGAAAATCGGCCTGCATATTCTTTAACTCAGTTTATCTCGTTACACTTTATTGTACCATGGAAATAAAGTGTTTCCTGGTCTTACAGCTCTAGGCAAAAGGCTTGATAAGGCCTGTTAATATCTGTGAATATTATTTGAACTACAGGACTGGATTTGAATGGAGATATTTCAATAAAGCTGTTAAAAATTAATTTTTCACATTGTTCCACATACTAGCAAGTTAGACTTTATATGTAGCAGCAAGTCAAACTTTGTATGTAGCACCTAATTAGCAAGTTGGGAATCTCATTACTTCTTGTGTTTATACGTTCATATTCTTTTAGTTGATTAAGAAGTCATTTTCTCACCCTCTGTTGAGAAAATGGTTTTGAGCTTTATCTTTCACATTTCTTTGAATCTCATTACTTGTTTACTTGAATCTTATTTCTGCTCAGAACTGGGGTTTTATTTGTTTTCTTTTTTAAAATTTGGGGTAAAAGGAAGACCATGAGTTATAAATATTGGCTTACAGAAAAAATTACTAACAAAATTGCCTGTTACAAAAAAAAAAATTCAATCTTTTTAGTCCTATGTCCTTTAGCTTCCAATATTTTGGCAGGTTTTTTGTGATTCATGATCTTGCAATTAAAAATGGGTCTCTAATGAGAAGTTGCATGCGCTGAAGTGATATGTAGATTGAGACCAATGGAGGACACCTGAATGTGTCCCCACAGCATTCCCCAGCCAACTAATTTAACTTTTACATGTTGCATTCTCTTCTTTAGGTAAGATGTTATTTTTTAACAGGAAATACTGTACTCCATCCGAAACTTCAAATATGACTGAAGGGTGTAAGTTCAGAAAAAAATCAATTTCAAGCTGATTTAAATAATATGACAATACCTTTTACTGCGTTCTTGTACTGAGGATCTAATCTCCATCATAGCATTTCAGGTGCTCTTTAATGCAAAGGATAGAAATAAAAAGACATACTTGCAATTGAATTAGGCTAAGAAAGCAGCTTTCATGCAGACTGAAATTATTTTACATGTACTTAGGCAGCCTATACCTGCTGTCATATAGAACAATGACAGACCACCTGAAAACATGAGAATATGAATTAAAAAAATCAAATAGGGAAATCAAAGATAGGCACTAAACATTACTTATCTTTATTTCTGCCTTCATACATGCTGAAAGGTGTCTATGGATATATTACTGCCTCCCTAACTTACCTCAGTGGTTGTTTGATCAATATAGTAGAGATTCAGATTTTCATGATCTAAGCTTAATTATAAAAAAAATTGTTTGTCCGCTAGAGATGAAACACAATCTATGGATAGTACAGGTGTCCAGGGCCTTTTTATATGTGATTACAAAGTCTCTCTCTCTCTCTCCAAACCACCTTTCCACTCTACATAGTGCTCAGCTCAGGTGCTTTAAAGTTAGGTCAGAGAATAATTTAGATGGCAAAATACTCATACAGTTCTTCGGTCCAACCCATTCTCAAAGCAGAAGCAACTACATTAAGTTGGGGTCTTGCTGAGTTTAGAATATCTCCAAGAATGGAGAACTGATAGCCTCTCTGGGCACCTGGGCTAGTGTTGGACTGCACTCATAGGGACAAATTTTTCTTCTTATAGTCAACTGAAATTTCCCTTGCTGTAACTAGAGAATAATGCCTGTCTCTTGTCTTTCCACTGTGCATCTCTGGCTCTGTCTTCTCTGTGGCCTGTCTTTAAGTATTTCAATTCAATTAGATCCCTGCTTAGCTTTCTACTCTGCAGGCTAAACAAACCCGCCTTCCTTTGCCTTTCCATGCATGTCGTGCTCCAGCCCCTTGAACCACTTCGGTGTCCGACCTTTGGACTCACTCCCATTTGCTGATATCGCTGTTGTTCTGTCAAAAACTGGACACCATTATTCGAGCCACAGCTTTGTGAGTGTGGTTTCAAGCGATTAAAGGGAAATAATCACATCCCTAAACCTGTGACCTGTGTCAGTCAGGACCTGATCAGTGTGTTCTGAATGGCAAAGACAAATACAGCCTGAATTTACCCGTCCCCACTGGCACACTGATTGGAGTCCTGCAAGAATTTTCTACCACAGAACTGGCCGGATTGTTCCTGGAGAATCTGATGCTGGCAAAACAGAGTATTAACTGAGATGCAAGAATGATGTGTTTTTACAGTCCAGGAAACAGGCCAGATGGGACATCTTTGCTATAGAAAACACATTATGGCGCGTTCACTGAGGACCAGGAGTGCGGAGTATTGCTCCTTAGCAGGAACAGGCTATCTATAAACAGCTCTGAAGCTCAGCTTCCACCCACCACCTTGGAAAACTACTGTGTGTATATTATATCTTCATCCCAGCGAGACCAGAATTTAGCAGGATATGACAGCTTCCTTTGATTTTTATTACTGAACAAAAAAGTGGTTTCTTTCTCTTTGATTGAAGACACTAGTGTTTTCCAAGGTGCATCCTAATGCAGTCTGTCCCTAGTTTTAGATAAAAAAAAGCAAATACCAAGAATGCAGCATAAGAATGGGAAACTTCAATCTTTTTAGAAGACTGGAACTGCATCTGAAACATCTCAGCCACCCTAAAAGTAAAGACCTATGTGAACCAAGTAGGGACTTCATGAGAAGGCCCAAAGTAGGCTATTTCAGGCAAATCTGTCACGTTATTTCATCGGCCTAAAGGCTTTTTTTCCCCAGGGAAAGAAAGCCCTTGGACTTTCTAACACTATCAGTGTATTTGCTGAGAACAAGCAGAGCCTTCCTCTTCTAACACTGCTGTGCTTCTCTGCCGCTCAGGCCTTGAGATCCTTCACATAAGAGAAGTGGTTTTCAAAGGCCAAAGGAAAAACAGAGGAGAAGGGATCTTCTCCTTCTCCACACACAAGCCAAACAATGAGGATCAGGTTGTGCTGAACTATGTCTAACTTCTTTGACATCCTGACATGGAGAGCAGCCAATGAACAGAATCACTGACTCACAGAATCACAGGATGGGAGGGGCTGGAAGCGACCTCTGGAGATCATCTAGTCCAACTCCCCTGCCAGAGCAGGTCCACCTACCGCAGGTTGCACAGGATGGCGTCCAGGCAGGTTTTGAGTATCTGCAGAGAAGGAGACTCCATAACCTCTCTGGGTAGCCTGTGCCAGTGCTCTGTCACCCTCAAAGTAAAGAAGTTTTTCCTCATGTTCAGATGGAACTTCCTGCATTCCAGTTTGTGCCTGTTGCCCCTTGTCCTGTCACCGTGTTCCACTGAAAAGAGTCTGACCCCAACCTCTTGACACCTGCCCTTTAGATATTCATAGCATTGATAAGATCCCCTCTCAGTCTTCTCTTATCCAGGCTAAACAGACCCCGGTCTTTCAGCCTTTCCTCATAAGAGAGATGGTCCAGCCCCCTCATCATCTTTGTAGCCTTCCGCCAGACTCTGTCCACTAGCTTCTTGTCTTTATTGAACTGTGGAGCCCAGAAGTGGACACAATACTCCAGATGTGGCCTCACCAGAGCAGGGAAGAGGGGGGCACCTCCCTTGACCGGCTGGCCATGCTCTTTTTAGTGGACCCCAGAATACCATTGGCCTTAGCCATAAGGCCACATGGCTAGCTCATGGTCAGCTTGCTCACCAGGACTCCCAGGTCCCTCTCTGCAGAGCTGCTTTCCAGCAGGTGAACCCCTAACCTGTACCGGTGCATGGGGTTATTCCTCCCTAGGTGCAGGACCCTACCCTTGCCCTCGTTGAACTTCCTTAGGTTCCTCTCCACTCAGCTCTCCAGCCTGTCCAGGTCTGACTGAATGCAGGGACAGCCTTCTGATGTATCAGCCACTCCTGCCAGTTTTGTTTCATCAACAAACTTGCTGAGGGTACGCTCTGTCCCCTCATCCAGGTCATTGGTGACTATGTTAAACATGATCGTACCCAGCACTGATCCCTGGGGAACACCGCTAGTTACAGGCCTCCAACTACACTCCACGCTGCTGATCACAAACCTCTGAGCTCTGCCCTGCAGCCAATTCTCAATCCACCTCACTGTCCACTCATCTAAGCCACACTTCCTAAGCTCACCTATGAGGATGTTATCGGAGACAGTGCCTTGCTAAAGTCGAGGTGGACAACGTCCACTACTCTCCCCTCATCTACCCAGTTATGCCATCATAGAAGGCTATCACATTGGCCAAGTGTGATTTCCTCTTGATGAATCCATTTTGACGACTCCCGATAACCTTCTTTTCCTCCACATGCTTAAAGATGACATTCAGAATGAGCTGTTCCGTCACCTTTCCAGGGATGGAGGTGAGGCGGACTGGCCTGTAGTTTCCTGGGTCCTCCTTCTTGCCCGTTTTGAAGAACATTTGTGCAGAAACTACTGAGCTACTGAGCAAACTGTTGGCTGGGATCTTATCTTAAAACCAGCCATAATAAAAGATCCTGTCAAAAGACAAACAAATGAAAAAGGCTGTACAGAATTTCAGATACCAATGCCCTCTTTGTCCTTGACCTTCCTTCTTCATCTGGGTTGTTTTCGTCATATACGTGTCACCATTTTTCTGTCAGCACCCCACCTCTGAGCCTCCCCAGCAAATACATGTTAATTCTATGTTACCCCCAGGATGTCTGTGAAAGCCTTCATTTGTTAAACTATTTTCGGGAACAGTAAGTACACTTACGTTATTTATAGCATATCTAAAGCTGTTTCCCAAATTGTAGCTCTTCTGTAATAATTTTCCTTCTCCTTTTATTCAAGGTGCATGGCAATTTAATATCACTCTTGGAAAATGTGCTAGAAACTCTCATCTCATCTAAGTCCAGGATTTTATTATTATTTTTTAGGTTTTGCTTACTGAAATATTTATATTGTATAGAAATATTTTAAGGATATGCCACCATACATATTACGTGGAAACCATTAATAGATATCCTTCCACAATATTTATTCCTGCATTCCTTCATACATGCACATTCATAAAACCTTGCTGACCCAATGTTTCTTTTACTAAGATGGATATAACAACATAGCTCCCTGAAAAAAGTTGCTAATACTGTCCTGTAATATAACACAACCCATCCTGATAACCAAAAATAAAAGGCACAGCGTAACTGGGTGCAGGTATCATCAAACAGGAAAAAACACAAGCAGAAATTCTTGGCATGTTTGCACATTTTTCATGTAGACGGGAGTGCTCTCCTGCAAAGCAGAAGGAAGACTCTTTGGTAGTGGATATGTCAAACAGCACTGAAGTTCCTCAAACATCTCGAGCAAACACACATTTTATTCACCAAGAACTCTGGTGCAGTGGCTCACACTCTTTTCAAGACAGCAGGCAGACACGCAGACATGCACATTCCTCTCTCTCTGCATTTGCAGTGCTTCTTTAAGCACTCACTGATGAGGTGGAAAACCACTCTTGGATTTGTTTATGCTTCTTGGTTATATGACAACTAGCCCAAGGAACCCAGATTAAGAGGAAGGAGAGAAAGACTTCCCTTTTTGTCGGCAGCTTCAGCCAAAACAAGAAACTGCATCAGTAAGATACAGTGTGGTGGCAGCATAAGGAGAGCCAACTGCTGACTGTCCTTTCTGGGGCTGCAAGTTTCCTCCCGTAGCAAAGCGTCCAACAGATGCCAGAGCTGGCACAAGCAAAGGTCTGGGATGTATCCTTAGGGTGCGTGTCCAACCAGAACTGTGGCAATCATCCCATGTACAGGTCTGGGGGCTTTGATAGGTACCCGCTGAAGCAGTTAACTACATATAACTTAAAAAGTAAAAAAAAAAAGAAAAAAAAAGAAATCAAAGCTACTGTCTTAGGATGATGATGTGCCACACTGCTTACCAGGATTAACACCCAATAGGCTGGTTCCACAGCTTCACAGGGAGGAAGCAAACTATGTGTTAAATCTTGGAGCAGAGGTCTGCATTAGCTGATACTTTTACCAAAGTCAGTGACTTTTAAAGCCACCTCTCAAATCCTTTCCCAACCAGAAAAAAAATGGGCTCATATAAATGTGAAATAACCGTACAGACCTCTGCAACACTAATGTATGGTGATCAAAAATATCCTAACTTGAAGACTCAATTCTTTAGCAGGTACAAAGAAAATATATGTAGCATGTTTAGCAGTTTACACCACAGACTTTCACATTTGCACACATGTCTAAGAAGACAGTTTATTCAAATAGAGAAGTGGTTCCAACAGAGAATTATCAGAGCTGATATATACTGAAAGCAGAAAGACAGCTATGGGAAATGCATCAAAACTAAGAGATACCAACAAGGAAGAGGCAGTCCCTTACTGTGAACCAAGAAATAAAATAGCTGAGAGATGTACTTTCCGAAATACGGGGGTGACTTTTTTGCTGTAAGAAAACAAGACGGTAAAGCTAGTAGGATAATGGAGAGTTGGGAAAACTAGATGACATACCAACTAATAGTACTGCACACTGGGAAAGCAGACAGCCATGAAGCCTTTGTGTAGCTGCAGTATTCGAAGCATTGTATTCAGTTGTGATGCACTATTATAATTATAGTCATTTAAACAGTGGTAATACTCGGATAGCGTGTCCTACAATTAAGTGTCTTCTGGTAGTTTCTCATCACAAAAAAAGGGGGATGACTCAGTGATACATTTACTCCAGTGAAGAAGCTTGCCTGAGGAGCTCCTGCCTCCCCGCTCCTCCTGCTCTGTTGCTCGTCACTCACGGCCCTCCCACACCCCTGCGCTCTGCCACGCAGCTGTCTGGGGGCTTAAGAAATTATCTGGGTTAAGGATCAACTGTCTTTTCCTATCTGAGAGGGCTTATTTGAGAACCAGATAATTTCAGAAGGACATCTGATCTCCCTGTCTGTTTATGTGCTTACACTTTGCCCTGTCACTGCAGTGTCCGAATGCCAAGCCCTTTGACAAGCCTTACACATGTTCTACCTTTCCAGCATTAAGGGCTGGGAGTCACCAGCCATTATATCTATTATAAGCAACTCCAGTAATGTGTGTGGAGTAATCCCAAAGTGGGGTGTGGGCACCCACACATGATGGCCCTTGAGGTACCTACACAATACAAACAATAAATACTAACAAAAATAACACCAGCCCTTACTCATCTTTGTCACAAGCAGAGGAAGTGCATTCAAGCGGCCACCTTGTCAGCTTAAGTAAAAACAGCTCCCAGGGTTAGGGTACAGTACAGATGAACTGCTCTAATTCTGGACTGTTGCTGAAGACAGTGGTTAAATTATCCAGCTGCCCTGCTCCTCTCTACCCTTTTCTGTGCTTGCTGCTCCTCTTTCAGCACTGTTGGTGCTTGTTTGATCAGTCTGATCGCAGAATTAAACTGACATAAAACCAGCCCTACCATGAATAGTTGTCCTGGTTTGACTAACACAGGACTAATGTATCCTCTAATGCTTCAGAAAACTGCACTTTTAGAAGACTCTGGTGTCTGAATTCGCGAAAATATTTACTTTATAGCCAGCTATGGTGTGTGGGTTTCAAGGTCTCGGTGGTTTCGAGCTCACCAGGTGCAGGGATGAGAAGGAGACCCGGGCACTTGACCCAAGCTGGTCAACAGGATTATTTCATACCATGAACGTCACATTCAATATATAAATTAGAAAGTTTGCTGCAAAGCTCTCTTCTATGATGGCTGGGACACAGAGAACTTCTTGTCCCTGTTCCAGACCCCTGAGCCCTTCCTTTCTTCCCAAAGCCGTAGTGCTGGCAGTGTCCAACATTTTCTGTCCAATGCTGGGAGAGCACAGCTACCTACTGATATATTTGGCTGAGTATAATCCTTGTATGTATATATGGGTATTGGGATCAATATTGGTTATTTAGTGCTATTAATGTTAATTGTCTACTCTTGTTCTATTAATTCTGTTTATACTTCGGTGCTCAAGTTTCCTTGTTTTTTTCCCAATTTCCCTTCCTGGGTGGGGAGGGATCATCAGGTGATAAAATAATTGCCTGTTCGACAATAAGTTGTTTTGGGTTTCTCAAACTATAACAATAGTTTTATCCCTGTTTGGCTTCCTAAACTGACTCACCTCACTCACTTGACTCCTGTTTGTTTGGTCCCAGTCATTGTGCAGTGCTTACCCCGCCACGATCATGACAGCAGTGCCCTGTCTCAGATATTAGAAAGTATCACCATTAGCCTAGATATGTGTAAACCAGCAAGGACTGGTTTTATTTGTCTGGGTTTGCTAACATTTGATCTGAGGGTAACATCTTTAAAACCAACTATGTGGTACTGACGAAGTGTTTTGCTGAATGACTTGGCACAGAGCTTCTAAGGACAGACAGGACAGAAACAGAATTCCTGTAAGTTCAGAGAAACTTACTCAGCAATTTCTGCATCTAGCCTGTATCTTCTGCTTGAGCATTTCAGCACTTCTTTTCAGCAGATATTCAGTCCTCAAGGAGATGAAGAACCTCTGGGTAAATGCAATTTCCAGTGATTAATTGGCTTCATTGTTAAAAATTCATGCTTTACTTCCAGCCTGAATTTGATTAGTTTTGACTTCCAGCAAGTGCATCTTCTTGTCCTGTTGGTCCCTTGACACTGGTGTCTGTTCTATGTAACTACAGAAACAGAGCACTAGAAAAAGCCATTTGATAAAACTGTTATTTTGCTATCAGTCTCAAATATTGCTGATAAGATGTACATTCCTGTGAATCTTCATATTGTCTCCTTCACCTCTTTCCTAAGGGCTCTAGGGAGAGCTGTAAAGGGAGACACCTTACTGTACCCATAGCATTTCTTGCTCTGCAAAGTTCATGTAGTTGCACTGCCAAAAACCCAGAATGATTTTGTTTTGCTGATACTCAGCTGCATGTATTATGGATTTTTCCATATTATGGATTTTAGGTATTATCTGACATGTGAGACAATGGCAACAGCTGGAGAAGAGGCATCAGATGGTTGAGACCACAGGGCAGGAGTGATGCCAAGACATCTATTCTTGGATGCTCAAATGAGCTGTCAACCTCATCAGCAGACTTTCAGTCTGGGATGTTTTTTCTAAGGTTTGACTGGAAAGACCAGCTGGTTTTATACTTCTTTTGCACTTTTTGGATCTGTGAGATCATCTGGGCATATGTCATCTAAGCAATTCCCTTACAGTGTGGCTTCACTGCATGGCGAGACCAGAGGAAGAAAGGAGTCCAGGCTTGTGTTGGTACCCATGCAAGTCACCCTGGTTGGTGGTAGTGGCTGCTCCATTAGAAGACACCTGTCTATCCATCCTGTCTATCCTGAGGGCAACAGGGCATAGTTATGGTGGCCTCCAAGCCTGTGAGAGAAGCTTTTTTCTCATGGCATTGAACTTCCATGCACAAATCCCACCTTCTCAGATCTTAGATCTGCAAAAGACATTCATGACATTAAGTAAGAGAACCCCACAGGAGAAACAGAAAGAAATCCTGTAGAGTGCATCTTTTTTTAGGTTTAGGTATTAATGAGACTTTGCAAATTATTTTGCCTTTATTGTATATAAACCAGACACAGATCCCTATGTATCCCATATGATATCTAATAATATATCTAATAAAATTATATGATGTATAATAATAAAGAGCTAATACAGTATGTCCAAAATTTCCTAGGAAGGAAAATCCTGGAATACCTAACTAGCTTTCATGTTAGTTATTAATTAGTTATGAAATAATCCGCACCATTTTGAAATAAAGTTGTGTGCTACAAGGCTTAGCAAGGGTTGCCTGTTTCTAAGATATTCCCAGGATTTAGTAACATGTAGAAAACAGCTGCCCCATGCAGCTGCATGCACGTGTGTTCTCACAGCCAGGCAGGCTGAGCCTCCTTTTGTGTGCTGCTCACTAGCAGCAGCAGCTGGGATTACACTCCGTACAGGTGTTAAGAGAGCGATCCATTTTCACCCTCTGGATTTTCCAGGCCATTAACTTCCAGCTGTCTTGGCTCAGTGGGACCATTCTACCACCCCAGAACCTCACCACACTGGCTCACAGGACAAGCCCTACTAATGGCTGACCAAACATCGTCCCCAAAGAGGTCTGAGGCTGCACAGTGCATGTGCGGCAGCAGCAAGACAAATGTGCTTTGCAGCCCCATCTTAGCTGCTGAGTGCTGCCCTCTTCCCTTCCAATTTTGCTCTCCTACAGCAGTGGAGGAAATGATTCAATGAGGAAAGGGCAAAGCCCAAATCCAGTCATCTGTTTTGCATGGTGACTTCTGCAATCCTTCATCTTTATAGGCACTGTTTGTAGTCCTTTGAGAGCAAGGACCTGGGGAAGTGCTCTGCACAGCCATAGTCACGGTATATACGTACAGTCCATGACAGAACTTCACTGATGTCTTTAGGTATGCTGACAGTACACACACGCCACACAGCTGCTGACTTCCTCTTATAGGTGAAACAGCATGCAGACACACTCCGTAAACTGCTGTTTAGAGTCCTCTTCTTATAGACTGTTCTGAAAAGTCAGACTGTCAACACCATTTGGTGGTGCACCATTTGTGAGTGGGGGTAATGACTGTCACTTCTGCACGAAAGAGACCTGGCACAAAATAAGATCTATACTGCTGCACTGTAAGGTCTGTTCAACTATAGAAGATACACTGCCTTAAGTACAAGACAATTTGCTTGACAGTCATGTTAATGTCTGCCTGAAATCCCATCTTGAGATTGTAAACACTCAGCAAGACCCAATGGGTGCACTGAAGAGTGATGACCAATGTCCTTGCAAGGCTGCTTAAATGTTTGAAAGGTCCCTAACAACTGAAGGAAACCCGTCTTCACCTGTTGTCAAGACAGTCAAAAGGACACACTGGGAAATCACAGCGCAGTCAACCTCACTGAGGCTGGAGCAAGTCCTCTTGAAGCACTTTTCTGGGTGCATGAAGAAGGAGAAGGAGTGACTGTGGACAGTCAGCATGAACTGTCTAGGGGTAAATCATGTGTGACCAGCTGGGCGTCTTCTGTGATAAAATGATTGGAACTGTAGGATGAGGGGAGAGTAGTGGATGTCATTCACTTTGTCTTTAGCAATGGTTACAACGCTACTTCCACAATATCCAAGTTAGGATATTACAGCCTGGGTGGGCAGACAACCAGATGGGCAAATACCTGTCTGGATGATAGGCATCAGAGGCTGGTGGATAATGAATCATACTCTGCCTTGAGGCTGGTTAGAAGTAGGGTCCACCGGGGTCTGTTCTGGGACCTGTCCTGTTTAAGATCTGTGTCACTGACAAGGTGGACAAGGTGACGGGGTGCAGTTTCATCAAGCCAGCAGATAACACTAAGTTGCAAGGACCAGTCGATAATGCATGAAGGCAGGGCTGCCATCAAGAGTGACCTGGATAGGCAGGAGAAAGGGTCCGATAGGGCCCCCATGCACTTGGGGCCGGAGCAATGTGCAGGCCTGCCCCAGGCAGGCAGAGCCCCAGCAGTACTACTGGTGGGGCTGGGGTTGACACTGGGAAGAAGACCCTGGGCCCTGGTGGGCAGATGGCTGAGCAAGGGCCAGCCATTCACCTGATCAGCAACGGTGGCCAGCAGCACTTGGAGCGGTGTGAGCAGAGCTCAGCTTTGTGACAGAGATGGCTTCAAGGCACTTAACAGCACCCCAACCCTTAGGGCCAAGAGATGGAGAGAGGAGGAACAGGCTCTTCACAGTAGTGCCTGGCAGGAGGCATAAACTGAAAATAAAGAGCTTCAGGCTGGAGATAAGGAACAAATTTTTCCCACAGGGACAGCTAGGCAGTGGAGCAGGTTTTCCAGAGAGACTGGATCCCGGCATCATTGGATATTCTTGAACCCTAACCAGACAAAACCCTGAGTATCCTGATCTGACCTCACAGATGACCCTGCTTTGGCACAAGGTTGGGCTAGTTTCCTCCCAAGGTCACTTCCAGCCTGAATGACTGAATTATTTTATGTTGAACAGTCTAAGACCTCTGTGGGGGGAGGGGGGGAAACGGAACCTTTGAACCCAAAAACTCCTGTAAGACTTCATCCTCTGTTGTTCTCTTTGCCAATGTAATGAGAGTAGATTCACAACTGGAATTATTCCTATGGACTTATTGTGACAGAATTGACTCTGGGAGGCCTTTGGCTGTATTTCTTCCTCATTGTCAGTTGCTAGAGATTTAACTCTGCTGCAACGTCAGCAAAAGCCCACTCAGCCTTGGAGTCCTTGATACCAATTCTGGTGTTCTGTGTAACATTCTGACTTTTCTGGTCATTTCTTGGGATGACGTCTTTCAAAGACGTATCATGCATGATTTAATATCATAGATGGGGATTTCATAAATAGGGATTTCAGATTCACTGATTACTTTTTTTTCTCTCTTGTCCATCATGTTGTGTAAAACCAGACTTTTCCTGATTGAGACGATATACCTCCTCATTGTCAAAACAGCTTCCAACTAGGCACATGCCCAAGACTAGCTCAAGTCCTGCTAACTCCCGACCAAAAGTTTTCAGTGGGACTGCTCATGGATTGCAGTGCCATTCAGCATGAATTAAAGACACCATCTGCATCCACAGAAACAGTATTCTATTAAAAATACTAATATGCTTAATATATTGTCTGTATTAGCTTTTTGCTAGTAAGCAAGAACCCCATTACCTTTCACTAGTAATCCTTCCTCCTATTTCCATTTCGTTGTATAGTGTCACCTTTATAGATCACGTCTGACCTAAATGCAGGCTTTTCTTTCCTTTATCTGTTCATTTAAGTGACAATAATAAAATAATGCAGAGCTAGGCACAAAACCTAGAGGTGGAGCTTCTTGTCACCAAGTTTCACATAGCTAAGCACTGAGTAGGAGTAGATATTGGCAGACCAAGGCAAAAAACAAGTCGGCTTGTCTTTGCCCTGCATTGTGATAAATCTTCCGTCCACGTAAAAGTGCCATCTCAAGACACAGGATCTCAAGACTGTTCTACGGATGTGAAAATTAGGTGAAAGGTGACTGTACATCATAAATTACTGGGAGCTGAGTCAGCAACACAAAGCGTTTTGTAATATTAAAAATGTTTTTCTCTTCCAAACAAATCCTACTGTGCAAATACTTCAGTATAAATATAAAGCATACCTATGTACATTAACTTCTGCAAATTAATATAAAGGGGGGAGTGTAATTGTGTTGGAGATTGTTTAAATCTTGGGGACAACATAGCTGCCACAAATTTCAAGGAATCTTAGAGCTCTGAGTTGCTTCTTTGCTTCTGGCTGCTTGCCAAAATATTTCTAAAGGGGATTACTTTGTTGCTTTAAATTTGCCCCTGTAGCTTTCAGGAAAGTGTTGAACATCCCCAAAGAGATTTTGCATAATACATATTTCAAGGGTGTACCAATCCCCCCCAAAAGAATAGAAAGAGCCTGTCGGCTCACTGTAATACCTGCCTTCTTACAGGACAAGCTGTAAGAAAAAAAATGATCACGACTTTTTGCTTCAAGTAAAAGCTAACTAGCTGATTATTATAGTGCAAATGAAGTTAAACTGAAAGAAAAATAAACAAAACACTTTTTTAAACTCTGTTTGAAACTACAGCATTGCCCATTAATTTCAGTTTGTGGCACATACTAACAAGGAAATTTTGTTGCCCGAGTCTGGTGTTAATGAATAACCAAGGGATGCTTCTCAGCTTTCACAGCTGAGGGTCTCATTCCTAAAAAGAACACCACAGCCTCCAAATACTGCATTACAAAACAGGACACGAGCATGGGACGCAGCTTACACAGCCTCAAGTTTTTTTCATTTTCCTTTCAATCAAAGTATCAAAAACCTGTTCTTTTTTCTTTAATTCATATTAGATAAACTCACAAGGCATATGAACATATCAGAAATATCTCTACATGGTGTTTTACATTGCTTCTATCTGTTTAGTTTATGAAAATATAAATTAAGCATTGTTAGGCTTGCTCCTCTGTATAGACCTATGATTTTCAGGATTTTGATATTCAAGAGTTTTCTCCAATAGTAATTGTCTGTTCTTGTCACCCTGCTCAGCAGATGGTATGTAGAGCTGACTGGACCGAAACTTCAGCTGGAATTGTTCTTAGGCCACACAACACACATCATGAAAACCTTCCCTTAATTTTCCGAAGTCACACAAAAGCTGTAACCAATGTCATATAGGTTGCATGGGAACCCTGACAATGTCGAAACTTCTGACAGATCCTGTGAGTGAGACACCAAGAGCATGACATGACATATCAACATTGCAGAAGACAAACGTGGCAGAGTCTTGTAACTCTCTGCAGTACTGACGGAACACGCAATTATGCTCTGGAGGTGTAACATAACTTGTGTTATGCAAAGCTCTTCTTGCATGACTGTATCATTCTTACACCTGTGCATAATAAATCATGCACTGTAAGAAGCCTTCTCATTCGAGTATCTTACTAATTTTATAATTTACCATTGCTGTGCGACGTTGCAGGGAAACTAAACATCACACATGAAAATGAATGGATGCCAGGAAATGGGTGTCAGAATCTGATTACTTGGT
This sequence comes from Chionis minor, assembly GCA_013398295.1. NCBI lineage: Eukaryota > Metazoa > Chordata > Aves > Charadriiformes > Chionidae > Chionis > Chionis minor. The sequence continues at coordinate 399,309 of VZSF01011125.1, read as the reverse complement.
ATGCTCTGAGGGGCCAGCCTTGCTAGCTTTCTGATCTTGAGGTTAGGGAAAGGGTGTTTGGTTTTTAACCCTATGCCTTTGTGGGCTTGGCTTTTTAGGCCTTTTTGGGGCAAAAAAATAGGATGGTAGTATGAGTCTTTGTAGCCTAAGCGGGCCCAAGGCAGGAGCTAGGAGTATTAGTGGGAGCTGCAGATGGAACATGCTAACAGAAGTTGCTCTCTCCTGCTGACTTTCTGTCAACTAAAAAACGACCCCACTAATCAACTGCCAGTACAGGTGTCTCCTGGGGTGTAGAGGAAATGGGTGCTCACGTAAACCTGAAGGATAGGAAACAAGAGGACATCATGAAGGCACTTGGAACACAACTGTGTAGAAATTCATCTCTGATTGGTGGCGTTCCCAGCACAAAAGCAAGCTAGGATGACACACATAGCAGAGACTGAATCATGTTACCAGAATATCTCTGTGAAGCAGAAGCAAATGCTGCTTGTCAGTGTAAGCACCATCCAGTGGTACTGGGGATACCTGACAAACTGCACAACCTTCTCCTGTCTATAGATACTGGTACAATGGGAATATTGTGATGTCACTGCAGAAGAATATCCTGCTGATCCTCAGATTTGGTCACCTCAGGATTCCCACTCCCTCTTTAGTAAACTTCACACAACTGTTGCCACGTGAACTTCTTGCTACTGCTACAGCTTTCAAAGCTGTGTTTCTTCCACCTTTTCCATGAGTCACATAGAGTACAAGATGACTACAGCCCATTGGGACAGATTCTGTGCATAAGCTGTTCCAACTGTATGGACAACCCTATGAATTTGCAGCAGCTGTCATTTCCCTCTTTTCCATGTCTCCAGCAGTTAACAGTAAGTGTAATGTTTTACCAGGAAGCCAGGCAACATCTCTTTCATTAATTTCTGCAGTATGAAAAATCTGCCTTTAGATACTGCAGCCAGGATAGGAAGGGAGAATTCCAGCACAGAACAGCAAATACCCTTGGAAGGTCTCAGTATACAAAATCCTTTGCTTGAATACAGTGATAAGCAGAAACCGGACTTAATAACATTTTGCAACTATTATGACATTTTTGATCCACGATCCTGAAAGTACTTAGTTGTGAAATAATTTACTCAAGGTCAGGCTTGGAGCCAGTGATAAAAATTGGCATCAGAATTGAGAATACAGCACTTAACAGATAAAATACGGCACATTGCATATTTTTAATTTTATTAGTGGCTCTTGAGCAAATAGCATCCTCAAAATCGTCAGTCCTCCAGAGTATATTAGACACTGTGCGTTAATAAAGGCTTGTGACTACCAACAGTAACATACACATCAGAAAAACTGGACCTTTTCCTCAAATCAATCTACCCTTGCTATGAGATGATTTTCCTTAAAAAAAAATCAAAGCCTTGTCATTAGATTTTACAGATCAACATAAAGAGAAGTCAATGGTGTTTACAGAGATTTGCTAAAGATCACAATTTGGAAAATATTTTACCCAATGGCATTTACAGTTTCAGTGATGCTACACTTAAGTAAACAATGGTGGGCGGCTTTTCAGTTGTTAATCTTTTACAGCACTTTAATGTCAACCCAAAGCAAAGCCTTCGTCTGTGCTCCATCAGATGTGGAACATGGAACCAAACAGATGACTAAGTCTGAAGAAAGTTAAAAATGTCTGGAGACTCACAGATAATTTGAAACATGAGATGTAACTTCCTAGATTAAACCACTATTACACACCCAGCCTGGTCTCACGCCTCCTCCAGCAGTTATCAATATTCAGTACTTCTGAGGAGGGAATAAACAGCTGATTGGTGTGGAAACACCTAATGAAAGGTGAAAGGTGAAGGGCAGGAGAAGAGTCTGTCATTACTGGTGTAAGGCTGTCTCACTTACTGTTGTGGCTTTCTGACCACAACACTGCCTTTCACCACCATCAGCTGTTGGAGGGATAGCTATCAAAATGCAGCAGAAATAGCATCATCACAGTTCTAAGGCAGAGAGCTTGACATGAACATCTCCTGAGCACAGGTAAGTTCTGATCCTGATCATTACGTCAATGCTCCTGCCTAGTGAGAAGAACTGAGCTCTCCTTGGAGCCACCACTGCTGCTGTAAGGCTTTGAAGCATTTAATTGCAGGGCTCTACTGACTATAGCTCTATAAAAACCACATCTTGCAGGGCCTATTCTTAAAGGACCCTTTCCCATATAGGACATCACTGTTTCTGAGTGCACTGCAAATACCCTTTAGTGCGTTTTCTGATGTATTAAGTCACAGGCCTTGCAAAAAGCTGCATGTATAGTGGAGTATAATGTCCAAGAAGCTGTCAAGACCTTATTATTCTGGAAGTGTTCAGTGTACAGTTAAGCCTATAAAAAAGGAATTCACCACCAGCTGTTAGTCCTCCTGTGATCACGTCACTCCCTGCTCGCTGCCTGCTGTAGTACAGACTGGGACACTTACCACATACACAAAGGATTTCACATGGCAGTTGCTCACTTCCTCAGGCTCTCCAGCTAGGACCAGGTGAACCCAGAGAAAAGCAGGTTCCAAGTCTGCACTGACCACAGGGAGATCTTTTCAATACCTTTTCCGGCCAGATGGAGAGCGCTAGATATGGTCACGCAGCTGAAGAAGGCTCTCAGTACGCAACGTCAACCCAAATTTCAAAGCTTACACCTAGCCTCTTCCTGCCTCTGTTTGTCAAGAGGATCAGTGTTTCCAAACTTCTGACTGGTCTTTTGGAAGTGAGTTTTCAGGACATCATATTCTCCTGAGCCAACTACTTCCCTCATTTCCCTACAGCTTTGCTCTACTTGTCAAGGCCTTCCATCCTAATGGTCACAGGGGGCTGCTGACTCCTTTGGCAGAGGGAAAGAGAATTCTCATTCTGTGGTTTTTTTTCTCCTTATTGTCTGAAGGCCTTGACAGACAACAGCAGGCTATTCTTCCAGCAGAAATGGGATTACTCAATACTCAAACTAGTCCCCCTGATCTCCCATTTGTAAGTCATTCCTAATCACAGTAGGAAATTATAAGATGATACCTGAACTATAGTCGTGTTGTGAAGCTGGCAGTTACCTGGCTTCCAAGTCTTAGGAGCTGGATGATGCTATTACCTGTCAAACCCAGCAGACTGCAGAATGTCAATGACTTGGCTTCATTTCAGCTCAGACCAAAAGATGTTGAGTCTGACTGTGATAAGGAAGCATCCAGAGGAACTGATGAAAATCTCTGACAGCCCCATCTATCAAGGGAAACAGCTCAACCATAATTACAAATGCCCATATACTCAGACACTGTCTAGATGCACCTGTGCTTCTTTTCACTCTAATACCAAAAATATCTTTGTCTAGTTCCTGCACGGAAAAAAATAAGTCTTTCTTCTCTATCATGTAGTGCACATTTCTTTCACTCAAGCCACCAAGAGCTGGCTATAACAAGGTATTCTCCCTGTTCAGGAGACTTACAAAAACTTCACTTCATGAGGTATAATGCTTCCTACCACTGTCAGCATTTCCTTGTTTCTGTTACAGTTTTCTGTCCTGGTGAATGTAGCTTGCCAGGTGTAACTGAAGTGCTATTGTGTCAAATACTAAACATTAGCTAGATGTTTAGAGATGCAAATCATATTATTGTATCTTTATTACAGTTAAGCTTCATTTTATGGACAAAAACATTCGGTTAGGAAAGATCTCCATTATTTAAACCTATATGTAAGCCTCACAAGTGAAAAAGTGTCATATGTAAAACAAGCAAACAAATTTTTACTATAGTTTACAATAGTTGAAAACTGCATGAGCCTCACAGATGTGCTTTAGCATCCTATTTGCTACCCCAGTCTATAAGTACCTCACAAATTATTTGACTTAACAAATGATCTTTTCAGCTGTATTATTCAAAACTTGTTATTTTGTTACTCATGAAAAAACCTGGCCACATCAGCAATTAATATTGTGGCCAGTGCTGAAGCACTTAAGCTTCTCCATACCCAGCCACCAAGATGCCTGAGGTTGGCTGCTCAAGATGGGTGCCCGAGATGCTACAGCAGTTTTATCCAGTCATAGGCCTATCCTGAAGTGAACTATTCAGTAGAAAACATAGCAACAATGGCTACACTGCATCTTTATTTAGGCCACTGAAAACAAACAAGGTGTTGGTATGCTTCAGACACTAGGATGAAAGGTATCATAGTTAATACTATCCCCTACCATGCTAGAAATCTGTGTGTCTGGGACAAACAAACTAAGGAATGTGAATGGAAAGAAATGCCATTGTAATTGCTCTCTTAGCAATGAATACTTCAGCCTGGGTAGGATTCTCACTGACTGAAAACTTGTTTTCTATCAGACCTCCAAAGGGTCAGAAGGGGAAGACCAGCAGAAAGATCTAATGTACTAGTCACAGCATAACCTAACACACAAGCAGTTTAAGACAGCAGTGAGCAACTCTAAAGAAGGTTTTATGGCAACTGATATTTTGGCTGGGATATGGCTTCAAGACTTTCAGATTTTAGAATTAAATTTGTGCACTTAAAAAGAAGATAGTATTGTATTGAGTCCTTGTAAATTCCTAGTTTGAATTTTTTCTCCCTCTATTGTTTTGAACAGAATGATTAGAAGAGGAGGGCTATAGGGAAAATCCTCTCCCAAACATGAAAGCTAAGAGCCCACCCAAAATTTATAACAAGGTAGGCAATGCTCGTATTGCCTGCCTGAGATGCTGAGGCTTCTGCAGCATCTCCAGTGTAGGAATGCTCCTGTTTTGGGTGCCTGTGGAACCCCAAGGGAACACAATCCTGTAAATTAAGGCTAAGTTCTTTTCTAAGACTATATGCCTCCTACTACTCAATGCCTTCCTTTTCCAAGGTTTCTAGTATCCTTGCAAGCTGTCACATAAAGAACTGCACCCATGCCACCTCCACAGAACTGAAGAGAAACCACTGGCCCATATGCCATCCTGAGGAAGCTGCAAAACAATGACAATTTCCACACCAATGTCCTTATGGTAACAACATACACTTCAGAATTGCCCTTCAGTTCTAAGATTAAAATTGATAACACACACCATAAGTACTATATGTATATGGCAGGAGAATGACATTGAACTTGGATGGAAAGAAGAGCAGGGAAGGCAGAGTGTAAAAATATGCATCATGGCTAACACCCCTCAAAAGACAAGAGATGCAGTAAAAGCCTATGAAATACAAATTAGTCTCAGGGAGGGAGAGAATGTCACTTTATAAGGTCATCTTTGAAGCTCGGGAGAGGCATCACTAAAGCTGTTGATTATGTCTTGTTTAGTGTTTCATTGGTCAGAGTAGTCAACAACTGAAACATTTCATCAATAACTATCCTTATCTGCAATTTTTAAGAGTTTAATCTGCCCCTCCCGTATGAGTTCATTGAGAAACACTGAAACAAATCCAGCTGTTTTTGCCTTGTCGTTTTTTCACTGAAACCACGCTCAAAGACTCAGTCTCAGTTAATGAAAATGTAAACATTTTCTGAGGTAGTGCTTTATGCTTTCACCAAGTTTCTGCAGTTAGTGTACCTGTAGCATGCTATAATACTTCATTATTATATCGCAGAATGTCTTAGTCCCATTTGTAAAATGAACCATAATAAAACTCCAATCTTACAGAAATCAATGGAGTAGAAACTCTTCTCTCATCTTCCTAAAGATTTTATGTGCCTCCAGGGATGTCTCGGGTCAGCACTTTTTTATAGGGTCACTTTAAAATGGATGTCCTCCACCAAGCAAATAACCCAGGACTGGCGTCATCTTCTACTGTCACTCTGATGCCTGCTTTGTTTTGTGTAAGATGAGGTTTGCAAACATACTTGAAAAAGCATTCTTAATATTAGAATGGTACTACTCAATTATTTGAACTTCTTTCAGGGCTTAGTTGAGACACGTGAAAGAAGTACTTTTCTTATTAAAAAAAAAAAAATATTTAAAAATACTACATGACACTTCCTCCTCAACAGACAGGGTGTGCAAAAACAACGCAAAGATCTTTAGTGTTACATGTGAACAACCACGTGCCCTACACAGACGGTGTTTCAAAGAAGATGATGTGATCATTTGCAGTATTCAAGTACTGTTAAACAAAAATGTTTAAGTTCACAACATTTCTGTGGCTGCATAATAAATTAGATGCCACTAACATCCATTTCTTTTTTCTATGGAAGCAAGTAAATCAAACAACCAAGAAAATATATCAAAATTCCGCGAAAGCATTGCACTTTTATTTCAGGGGCTACCACTAAAGCCAATTACCCTTTTAAGCTTCCTCTGTTCTGACAGAAGAGCTGCTTCTTTAGGCTGATGGGAAGATCCCTTTCTTGGGAGATACCCGGAGTGCTGAAGCCCTTCTCTTTCGGTCCCTGAGGGATTTTTCTGCCTATGCTTTCCTCTCACATGTGGAAGCTGTTTACCTAGATGCGTGACAATGACAGCCCCTAGTGGAGCACAATTACGTCCACAGCAGCCTTTCACAAAACCTCTTCTGCAAGCACTGCAGGATTTGCTTCACTTGGATGTGTATTTTTGTACAAATGTTGGTGAGGAATGAATATGACAAGTTTCTTCATTTTTCATGCACTCTAACTAGATATTAGCGTGCCCTGGTTCATCAGGTTTTTTATTTTCCTCCCTTTATCATTTCTAGACTTACCAATTATATTTTCTGGTTACTTTTTTCTGAAATGAAAGCGAGTATAAAATTTTATTGCTTTTCTCATTATTCTGATTCACAAGTTAAAAAAATACTACTTAGCATTAGTTCTCACTTGAGGTGGCACAGCATTACTTACTACCAGGTATCTTTAATATCTTTGCTTTTCTCTGAAGTTTTCAGCTGTTGTGTTTGGAAGTGGAATTTTTGCCTTTCTCTCTTTTGTGAAGTTGTCTGCCAATTTCACGTGACTTCCTGCCAATAAGCAGGAATTTTACCTTGATGCAAGTTATTATTAACACCGTTATGATGAAATTTGGCAATTCTGGTTGAGATGTTCTGAAAAAAGGCAGTCTTTTACCGACTAAAATGATCTAACGCATGATAAGATCAAACCTGATATTATCTGATCCAAAGTACCTATTAAAAAGTAAACACTGAAATACCGTAGGTGTGAGCAGTGTTGCAAAACAAAGGCCAATTTAACAAACCATAACAAATTATAAAATAGATAATATGATTACTTGTGGGATAAACTTAATCTCATCAACCCATATTTCTTTATACCGAGGCATCAATTTTATAGGTGCATTATATAGCTGATGTAACTAGAGCAGCTGAGACTGTAAAAAACCAAAGACTTCACAATTCTGATTTACCAGTTAAACTTTTCCAATTTTCTCCGTGAAGCACAATTTTATGATAATGTCTCTCTAGGAATAAGGCGATTTGATTCTTCAAATCACTGTTTTTGTTTGGACAGGGAGTTACAAATGTGGTTTCCTAGAACCAAACACTTCATTAGGGAAATGAGACTATTGCCTTGTACAAACCAGACCACCAACTTCAATGGGTTCTCCAGTCACAATGGACTATTCTTTAAGCCTTTACATCAAACAGGATTAGCCTTGCTAACTCTAAAATACAAATGATCCAGTACTTACTTAGTGACCCTCTACAAGTACTTACTAGTTACCCTCTTCACGTCTCTCCTCCCTGTTATTGAAAGGAGAATACCATAAATGTGCAAGCTAAAATGTGGACATATAACAACAGATCTTAGAATTTCTAAGCCTGGTTCACATGGATTGTGCAGTACCCATTCTGTGAAGACACACAGATCATTCCTTGGTTTATCTTCTTCTTTTAACCACATTGTAAATAAGCCTCAAGTGAAAAAGAAAAGCAAAGCATCTATTTGAAAAATGTGGTTGCCATGCCATGATGTGTCCTCCACCATTATTAAGTGTCTGTACTTCTGTAAATCAGAAAGCAAGCCATGGAAACAAACCAAGTACAATCAGGAGGAAAGGAGTGCCAGCCGAATAACAAGTTATTGAAAGACAGCATGCCTATGAAACGACATGGAAGTGCATCAGTCAGTCTTCAAGAGGTGCTGAAGGCTCTTGAAAAGCTATTCCTGATCGATCTCCAGAGGGTGCAGGTATCAAGAAGTTGCATTGTTCTGGATAGACAGAGATTTTTTTTATGCTGCAATGACTGCATCAATTGATTTAATATGAATCCTAGCACTTTCAATGAAAGATGTTTGCATAACAACACCTAGATTCATTCACCACTTGGTGCTTATAGATGTACCCCAAACTTATAGCACACCTGTAATACATATCATGGATTTTTTTTTTTTTCATTTTCTGTTAAGATACATCAACCACAAACCTTCCTCAGAATCATGCATTATCATGCATCATCACAGTAGCAGGAGTATTGTAGCAGGACTTTTGAAGTTTTGAATGAAACTTCAAAAGCTCAATATTGTAAAAATAAGTCACTGGCACAGGAAGCATGTCAGCTATAATTGATACTGCCCTAATCTCTGACTGCCCGTTGACTCCAAGGCTGACGTCTTAAGCAGGCATTTTAGCATAATCGTTTGACTGTCAGAACTTAGCGTATGTGGCAGCACTGAAACAGGCCTACCAGCAGTGGACACTGTCCAGGCAACTGCTGAAATAAGCACAAAAAAGGCAAAAATTGCAGCAGATTTCAGAACACCGAGGCACTGTTCTTTTAAGAGAAATATTTTGCAGTAGAGGCGGAAATAGAGATTTACTAAATGACAGAAAAGAAGCGAAACTCTCTTTCATTGGGATTGTTAAGAAAAATCCCATTGGCTTTAAGAATGCCACTTCAGCAAGTACATTGATAGGCTTTTGCTTGTAGCTGGGAAAATTTTTTCATCAATCAAGGTAATCTTGCTGAGATCAGGACTTCAGGGTTAGCTGCTTGCCAATATCTTCTTACTGAGAGGCCAAAAGGTTTATTATGGTTTTGCATTTAAGGAAAAATATCAGGACTGAGATGTCTTTCCAGAGAAGTCAATTACAAAAGCAGATCATGATCAGCTAAATGTACATGTTTCATACCAGTAACAGATGACTGCAGCTACAGGATTTAGGTGCAGAAGGCAGTAAACATGGCTTTGTTTCTTATAAAAATCTTAATCAAAGGCCAGTCAGAGAAGTGCTTTAAGAGTCGTATTTATACTCTGCACAGCTTTTTCTACACAGTTACCTTTAACTCCAGCTGGTTAGATGTAAATCAATGACTGTAAAAAGTTTTCAAAGAAATGGCATTCATAAATCACAGTGATGAAAGGGTCTTAACTTTCATTTTCCTGTATTCTTCCCCCATATCCTGTATCTGTAGGTTTGGTTTTTTAAAGAATTTAAATTTGAAAGAAATCATTCAGATTTTTAATGACAGTTGGGGTACATGCTAGACATCAATAAAAATTCCCGTTTTTCTTATAAAAATCATGGCTAAATAATGTGGTGTAATGTAAAGCACGTTACCACTACGGTTGAATTAATAAATGCACACAACTAGATTCCTATTTGTGCAAGAAAGACTGGTAAGCTAGTATGGCCCTACCAGTTTCATCATTTCAGTGGTTCAAAAAACCTCTATTTTATGAAGACGTAATGTACCATGATGGCAATCTACATAAAGTTCCAAATTTAATATTAATATAGTTTAATTTAAGTAAAATTAGGCACATGCTTACTGTTGAGAAACAACAAGTGAATGACTGTAAGCTACTTGGTAAACACTTGCAATGAAATGCAGTGAAATGTAGAGATAAGTCTGGCCATCAGGAGCCTTTATATTGAAAGTTTTCTTCTTACCACTATCTTAAGCTACCACAGAGCAGTGAGCAATTCCTACATAATTAAGGAGTTGAAAGAGCAGGAATTCCTTTTTTCCTATTACAAGTTATAATTAGAAATGAGATATGAATATTAGTAGTTCGGGTATGTTGAAGGAATTATTACCTATAAACAATCACTTCAATTCACAAATAGCTCCTTGATTTTAACAAGTTAACTTCAAATGGAAAATATAGTTTTGCATAAGAAAAAAGACAAAAAAGGTTTTGTAAAATTTACTGAATTTCAGTTTCTACCCAAACAGACTCTGAGACAAGAAGGAAAATTTTAGTCACACATTTTTAAAAGCATCACCTACCATCTGCAAACAAAATAAAACGCATCAAAACAAAGAATCCAAGTAAGACCATCTGAAGCTATTTACTTTAATAAATATCCCTATAAAAGTTTTCACTGGAAAAAAATATCAAGCGGCATGTACTGACTGCATCTGGTTGAAAATAAACTGAACACAAAATACAGGCTAATAAAGATTTTCTTTTAAAAAATCTTAAGTAAAATTTGAAAAAAATATTAAATTGTTAGGAGAGGAAAAGATGAAGTGAGAGTACTGTTGTCCGGCCTTACCAATGTTTGGAAGAGAGCTCCAAATATTCCCAAATTTAATGCTTGCCTTTACCACCTATTAGTCTTGCCTCACTGGAGCCAGGTTTTTGTTTTGGTTTGTTTTTTTAAGCACAGCATGTCTCATTTCTGTCATTTTTCATGTTGACTTTTTGTTGCTGTAGTCAGTGGTGAAGGCTGGCCAGCTACATATGTATTATTCACCTTTTCCCATCTGTAAGGATCTATAATTTCTCTTGGCTTGTTCATATACCACAGGTGATGGCCAGTCACTTGCATAACTCAACATGATTTAGTTTACTTAAAGCATGTTTACCTGATGGCTGATTTAGCTCGTAATCAAAACAGATTAGCTTAATCACTTCAATGCTTTATTCTACCCTGCGTGTCTAATTGGGCTAATTAGTAACTTAGCCCATTTTATTCCATTTTTCAAAGAATCAACACAAAAGATCTATAAATATCTTGTTTTCTGATACAGATTCACTACAATATTTGAAAAAAAGACTGTCACAGATTTCCATCAACATACCTGCTCCATGATGTTTCTATTAATTCCATGAAATTACAAAGCATCCAAAGGCTTTCCACTTCTCTGCATTTAAAATCCAGTAGAAACAGTGACTTCACTGGACTCACTGAAAGTAGAGCTGCAAAAGCAACTTTAATGTCATATTCAGGTACTAAAACTGTGAATGACTTTGCATTAAGACACTCACCGATCATGAACTCAGGTCTCTTTAACTGGAATTTAGTACACATTAGCAGCATTTTCTCTCTTAATAGTCCAGTAAAGGAGTCACACCCAGATTAACTGTATTTATCACAGAAAGCAAGCCTTATTCACACAAAGTTTTGTAGCGTCAGAAGGGAGTGAGACTACACAAAGGGCCTGCTCACACAATCAGAGGTCAGATGGTACAGCCCTCTTATTTACCCTAATGAGGAGAAAGAATTCTTTCCACTGAATTCAGTGGGGTTTGCAACATGAGTGAGAGAACCAGGATGTAAAGGATTAGCCTCTAAGAGCAGTTTTCATTCTGAAATGCGTGGTTACCTGGGATCCTTGCCACTTTCAAGATACTGTGACACAGACCACTTTGTAATGCCTGTAAGATGGATTCTCCCTGCTCTCCTTCCCTTCTTCATTCCTCCTGCACAGAACAGTATTTTAGCTTGCAATTAATTTAATTACTTCATTCATAAGGAAACAGACAGCTCATTAAGGACTCAGTTACATACGTTACAGAACCAGTCCTAAGTCAGATACAAGAGGCAATTAGACCACCACAGAGATATTTTAAAAAGCTGCATGTTCTTTCATATTAGTGATTTTTCTGCATTCTTTTCTTATACTAGATAAGCTGAAGCAAGTCTAAGTAAGATTTTTCTCATCTGCTACTCAACCTCTGTAACTTGCACAACTGATTGTATTTATATTTGCAAAAGATGTAACGGTTCTACCAACACGGCCCATGTCACCCAATTCACAAAATCCAAAGGCAAGGAATAGGAGAATGAAGTACTTACTCCCCACCATAGGAGGAGACCAGGTTCAAGACCATCTAAAGAACCTGAATGTGCACAGGTCCGTGGGACTTGATGATATGTATTTGAGTGTCTGGCAGATGTAGTTGCTAAGCCACTATCAGCCATATTGTAAAACTCATGGCAGTCTAGCGAAGTTCCCCCTGACTAGAAAAGGGGAAAAAGTAACGCCCATGCTTAAAAAGGGAAAAAAGGAAGACCTGGAGAACTACAGGCCAGTCAGACTCACCTCTGTGCCCAGCAAGATCACAGAGCAGATCCTCCTGGAAATAATGCTAAGGCACATGGAAAATAGAGAGGTGACAACCAACGTGGCTTCACAAAGGGACAGTCATGCCTGACAAAATTGGTGGCCTATGAAACGGTTAGAGCGTTGGTGGGTAAGGGAAGAACAACTGTGGTTATCTACCTGGACTTGTAAAAAGCACTTTATAGTGTACCACACGACGCCCTTGTCTGTAAAATGGAGACATCGATTTGATGAGTGGATCACTCAGTGGATAAGGAATTGGCTGGATGGTCTCACTCAAACGGTTGTGGTCAATGGCTTGATGTCCAGGTCGAGACCACCAATGAGTGCTGTCCCTCAGGGGTTCATATTGGGACCAGTATTCTTTAACATCTTTGTCAGGGACACAGAGAGTGGGATTGAGCGCACTCTCAGCAAGTTTGAGGGTGACACGAAGGGGAGTGGTGTGGTTGATACTCTAGCAGGAAGGGATGCCATCCAGAGGGACGTGGACAGGCTAAAGAGTTGGGCCCATGCCAACCTCAATTAAGCAGGGACAAATGTAAGGTCCTGCACATGGGCAATCCGAAAAACGGACACAGGCTGGGAAATGCATGGGTTGAGAGCAGACCTGAGGAGAAGGACTTCAGGGTGTTGGTGGATGAGAAGTTCAACATGAGCTGGCAATGTGTACTCGCAGCCCAGAAGGCCAACTGCATCCTGGGCTGCACCAAAAGAAGCATGGCCAGCAGAGCGAGGGAGATGAATTTGTCCCTCTACTCTGCTTTTGTGAGACCCCATCTGGAGTACTGTTTCCAGCTCTGGAGCCCCCAGCATAAGAAGGACATGAACCAGTTGGAGCAGGTCCAGAGGAGGGCCAGGCAGATGATCAGAGGGCTGGACCCCCTCTGCTCTGAGGACAGCCTGAGAGACTTGGGGCTGTTCAGTCTGGAGAAGGCTCCAGGGAGACCTTATAGTAGTCTTCCACTATCGGAAAGCAGCCTACAAGAAAGCTGGACAGGGGCTTTTTACAAGGCCATGTAGTGATAGGATGAAGGGTAATGGCTTCAAGCTGGAAGAGGGCAGGTTTAGATTAGATCTCAGGAAGAAATTTTTCACCATGAGGGTGGTGAAGCACTGGCACAGGTTGCCCAGAGAAGCTGTGGTGGCCCCATTCCTGGAAGTGTTCAAGGCCAGAATGCATGGTGCTTTCAGTAACCTGGTCTAGCGGAAGGTGTCCTTGCCCAAGGCAGTGGGATTGCAACTATGTGATCTTTGAGGTCCCTACCAACCCAAACCACTTTGAGTCTATGATGAGTCTATGATCTTGCAGAGCATAGCACAGGAACAGAGCCAATGATGTTTAGGAACAAGTTGTTTTAAAAGTTTCCTAAGCCAAGAGGAAATGTTAGTCAACCATTAAGCCTCACAACTGTGCATGCTTATTTGATAGCTCTTTTTAGCTTTTGATGAAAAAAACTGATGATTTTGCTTGCCCCATTCTTTTTATGTAACACCAAAAAGAATTTGGCATAAACAGATGCTGAAGCTTCTCCCTTGCAAAATGAAACAAGGCAAAAAATAAACAGTCTGTATTTGGAGCTTGAAAAGGAAAGCTGTAGTTTGAGTGGATGAAAAAATAGATGTGTAAGAAAAATGTTGGATGGTCAGGCTTAGACCGTGCTGGTTAATGGGTCATACTCAACCTGAAGGTAGGTAAAAGTTGGGTACCCCAAGGATGTATGCTGGGACCTGTCCTGTTTAAGATCTCTATCGGTGACCTAGACAAAGCAAGAGAGTGCAATTTCACCAAGTATGCAGATGACATCAAGTTATGGGGACCAGTTAATACACACAAGGGCTGGGCTGCCATCCAGAGGGGCCAGGACAGGCAGGAAGAAAGAGCTAACATCAACCCCATGAAACTCACCCAGAACAAATACACAGCCTTGGAAAGGCAGAAGCACAGCAGTGATACCGACTGGGGCCAGCGGGATCAAGGAGCACCTCTGAGGGGAACGCCCTGGGCCCTGGCAGGCAGCAAGCTGAGCAGGGGCCAGCAGAGCACTGGGTAGCAACAGCGGGCATAGGCTCAAAGCAGAGAGGTTTGCACTGGAGAGGAGGAAAACGTTTTCCCCAACAAAGACAGCCACGCAGGGGAGCTGGGACACAGAGAGTTATGCCACCTCCACCTTGGACATTTCCAAAACCTAACTGGACAAAGCCCTGAGCAATCTCTTATGATCTGATGTCTGACCCTGCTTTGAGCTGGAGGTGGTGGATCTAGAGACCTCCTGAGGTCTCTTCCAACTTAAATTATCCTATGATCCTCTGTTGCTTTCCTCATAATTAACAAACTCTGTATTAAACAGATGTAAATCAAAGCTCCCATTTCCATGTAACAGACCTAAGGCATGTTATTCTAGCCTCTAACACCTACCTGGAAGGCTAAGGAGGCTACTTCATTGTCGTGTTTGGGACGGATTGGCCCAAGCAGGCAGAGTGACAGATGTTTCCTCTCTCCTGCTCTGCTTCAAAGGGAGGCCGGAGAGAGAGAAAAAGAGACTCTTAAGAGTTTAGAAAGAACTAAAATACTTTAATGAAATATTAATAATAAAATAATAAAAAGAAAATAATGAAATATATACAAAACCGTATGAAATTTCCAGGATAACAATCACATCACCAGAAGCATTGGGGAAGTCCCAGACGACTCAGTGACAGATGGGAACTGGATTCTGGATCTGGATTCAAGAACACACAGCTCAGGATCAAGGCAGACAAACAGGCAGAGTCCTGCTCTGACGCTGGCCATTGAAGAAAGCAAGCTGACCTTTTGATCCCTCAGCTTTTACACTGAGCATGATGCAGATGGGATGGAACACCCTGCTGGTCAGTTTTGGGTCACCTGTCCTGTCCGCTCCTCCCCACAGGTGGGACCCCTCTATGCTTTTCTGCTTCCGACCCTCCAATGGGGCAAATAACAAAGTTGGCTGCCCTTGGTTGTTACAGCAATAAGTATAAGCAAGAGCCTCTCTGCACACCATGCCTTAGCATCAGCTATAAACATCAGTCTGAGAGTGAACAGTTTTCTGCACAACATGCTGTTAATTTCAGCAGTTAGAAGAGGCCTAGCTAGAAAGTGGAGTTACTGGTCCTGTTTTACTTCAAACCACGACATTCATCAATAACCTCTGCAGCCAACCAAATTTATATAAAATACAAAGCAAATAAAAGAGCGACATACTGTGTCCAGTTTTGTACGACTTCTCATTTCAGTGTCTGAGCATCATAGGTGAAGTACAAACACATGACCCAAAGACACGCTTTGTAGGCGTGTCCCAGTTCCCCCTACTTTTTTCTCAGCAGCATCTTTCACAGAATTTCCCAGCCTTCCACCAAAGGCTGAAGGCAGAAAAGTATGTCTCTTTCAACATTCATTTCCCATATAATTACATGTTACAATGCAGCAGTGATGCAAAGCAGCAACTTGACCAAAAGACATCACAGGAAGGTATACTTCTGAATGAACGACTGTGGTATATTTAGGTATTTATATTGTATAGCTAACATTTTTCTCTGTGTCTTGTTTTTCTGGATGCCTTAGTTCATTGTGCTGTCTTCAAATTCTACTATTGTAGTACGAACATCTGTTTTGTTTATTTAAATTTGCTTATAAAAATACTTCATGAGTAACACAGAAAATATTTAAACCATTTACGTTTCTGTGGAGGTTTTGAATTAACTTGCACTCAAGGAATACACATACTGAGAGAACAACCAGGCATAACTCCATTATGTATTATCCAAGAAGATAAATCCTCTGGAACAAAGTGAAAAAAAAATATCCACAACTTCACACATTTTCAGTCTCTACTGATCTCAAAGCAATGTGAAGCAAAATACTTCTTTTCTGCAAATAACAAATATTTCTTTACCTCTTTATTGCTTTCTTGCCTTAATGGTATTTTACATTCGGTTCTGATTTCTATAATTAACACAAAATGAAATGAAGAAAAAAAAAAGAGATGTAAAAAAGACACAGGACCAAATTTTCAGTTAATGAGTTAGTGCCACTTATACACAGTTAAACTGAATTGGACCAGCTGTGACCCAGGTCGCAATAGACTCTTTTCTAGATAACAATGAGGTATAATCAAGAGTATGACTATATTCATAGTAATCTTGTGCTCAACCCTCCAATATATTCTCAAAAAGTTTTTCTGGATTTCAGTAGTAAATTTTATGAAAGTTGATGAAAGAGCACAGCAGCAGATTTAACACTGGTAAGGACTAAAACCAAACATTTTATCTTCATTTCTGGCAATTCTGAAGAGCAGGTCCACTGTAAAAGGTGAGGATCAGAAACCCACACAGCTGCAAATTTCATTTAATCTCTCCCCACACTCCTTACCCTGACAGACAGTGCTAATCGGCATTCATATTATTCTCATCCGTAACATGCTCAGCTTCACTCACAAGAAGTCCAACTAAGATGCAGCATGTAGTCTTACGAGGAAAGTGTGTGCTTACCCAGTGAGTACCAAAGCTGCTACTACATATTCACATAGGCCCCACTGGCATCTCGCATGGAGGAAGGCTTCTTCCATTCATGATCTTAATCATAACAGCAGTAATATACCTAGTATATACTGTTTACCACTTTTTATCAGCCCTACAAACAATCCCCATGCATCTGTTTAAAAGTTGGATGTACAGGCATCCAGATCTACAGGTATATCTGAGGAAAAGAGTCATGGAGGTAACTATGAATTGCTGCCAATTTTCTTCTGCAGGATGCATACCCCATTAACCCTTCAATCTGATGAAGAAAAAATGGAAATATCATAATCCTCACAGGTTATCTCTATCCCCTTAAGCAAAGTATGTGTCGCTGCATTGTTTCTTGGAGTAGCTGTGTTAAGGTGCTCAATCTTCTCTACTGGTTGTGATTACTTTTACCTTTTCCAGGTACTTCAAAGGCTTTGATATTGAGGGGCATTTCTCTGTTGTAAGGTCCTGTTAATTACCCACCGTATACTGTTATTTTGTTTCCTGGTTTGGGTAAAAACACACATTTCTGTATATTCCAACTGAGAGAAAAGTGCTTGTGAAATACTTTAATGGGAAGTTCCTGTGTTTTGTGTATTCTGCCTACTTGGCCCAAGAACTTGTCTTCTAAGAGAAGAGAAATACTTTTAAAAAATATAAATACTGAGGTAACAATAAAGTAATGGCATTTGCACTTTTCATAGGAACAACTGTTCGGGAAATATTTGCAATATGCCTATGCTTGAAAAAAACTCTATGCTAATGCTAAGCTAAACCCACCCGCTCAGTTAAAAAAAAAAAAAAAAAAAAATAGTACTTTGTAGTGGTAAAGACAGCATCTGTCCATATGCTTTTTACTTAACTTTTCTTACTCACTGGGATGTACAAAAGCCAACAGAGCTATTAAAACCAGAGTGAAAAGCCTAATTTTTGTTTTCCCCACAGAAATCTGTCCTCATCTGAGACTCAACCTACAAGGAGCTCTTGGAGAAGCCACATTTTCCGGACTCCCAAAACCACTGTAGCAACAGGCTGAAGGCACCTGCTGCAGCATTACCAACAATTTCTGCATGTCTGATGCATCCTCTGCAGGCACCCACTTCTAAGTAAAAGGAGGAGGTAAGGACATCCAATATAACGGCTTTGTGGTGCCATTCCAGCAAGGAGAACTGCACCGGAGGCCTAGTTGCAGCTAGGATGTCCTGGGAAGGGGGGAGGAAGCATTCCCACAAGCAGTCTTGAAATTTCTGTCAGTCCAGGGATTATTAGCTGGAGCCTGGACCGCAGCAGAAATCCGATGCTAAACCGCCTGTGGAGAAACACAGCAATTTGTTCAACAGACAGCAGCCCGAGGGCTGTGGGAGCAATTTACACAGCCAATTAAAAGCAGGAAAAAAAGCCTTTTTCCCAAAGTTGAGAGCTATTTGTAGAAACTGACATTCCATATGCTTGCTGAGTGTACGAAGCGGAAGCATTTCTGGGTATTGAATTCTTGCCTCCTTCGATTTCTGTTCCCAAGGTAACAGACAGTAGGTCAGCCGAAGTTTTAGATGCAATCACTTTAAAAAAACTAACCTTATCTTTTTCTTTAGCTTCTTCTCCCATACAAGCTGCTACTGGAGGACAGAAGATGAAGTTTAGTCACTTAACTGCATTTACTGCTTTAAAAATACTTTCAGCTCTGCCTTGAGGGTCTCCGAAGTTTTCCTGTTTGCCCCTCCTGCCAATTTTTCTCTCATATAGATATACTTATGTTTGCTTCTGACCCCTCGGCGGCACCCCTGGTAAAGAGACGGCTGCGCTTTTTAAGAATCACTCAACACCCCCGGTCAGTTTCAAGGGACCATCCGCGGACTGCCCTGAGCCGGCGAGGAGTAAATAGCCCCTCTCCTGAGGTAAGAACGGCTGCCCCGCGGCCCTCGGAGGCCAGAGGCGGGACTCGCCATTAGGAGGACGGAGCGGGGACGCCCCGACCATGGGGCGGCCGTTGAGGGCGGAAAGGGCGGGAACCCGAGGGCGGGAAGGGCGGCAGCCAATCAGGGACGCGCGTTGCGCTTCCCGCGNGGGGGGGGGGGGGGGGGGGGCCCGCCGTCGCCGTGAGGTAAAGGACGTGGCGGCGGCGGCCGGCACCGCGGGGCGTAGCCTGAGGTTCGTTTATGTCTTTACTGCTCCCCCCCCACCTCCCACCCTTTGCCATCGTACGTTGCTGCTTTCACCGGTTTTGGAAACTGGGGGTTTAAAAACATTTGATGCTGGCAGAAGTGGCCGACGCAGCGTTATTTCGCTTGTTTAAAGTGGTGTTCCCTAGATCTCTTTGAGGACAAAGCAGGATCATGTTATGCAGTTTTATTGTTTCTCCTTAAGGAAAAAATCAAGATTGTAAATGTGCTTGGTCTTCCTTGTGTTCTCACAGCGTAGTATTTCTAAGTCCCACTCTTCCCATTTTAAATCGGAAACTTGAAGCGTGCCTGACCAAAATGGTCTTGATGTTTACTGGTTAAGTGACACACCCTTAAGAAACCAGTAGTACCTTCAGTAGCTACTAAGCAGTTCACTACTATTAGCTGTATTAATTCACAACTGTATTGCTGTGAGTGATAGTTGGCATTCTATTGCTTAGTATTTGTGTGAATGTATGGTTATATTGCTGTAAGGGAATCTTAGTAAGTGATACATATCTACTGCTAAGTTGCAGTTCTGTTCCCTGTCCTCCTGCACTTAGTATTAAAGTCCAAATCTATCCCTCCTTACAAATGCATCCCTTCTTCCTCCACGCTCCCACACCAAGTCTGTTGGACGCAGGCCTGACGGAGGGAGCAGCTGCAGTCCTGGTGGTTTTCGTCCCTTGTTCGGGTACACCCCTGTCTCTAACCATCCACACTCTTCCATCAGAAAGTTCCCCTGAAGTTCGTTCTCCATATGATTTTATGCCTTATCCCCTGTTCCTTTTCTTTTCCTGAACCTGCCTTTTTACCTCCGCTGCGCTTCCTTTTCTCTGCACAGATTCCTCTCAAGTAAGGAACCAGCCTCTAGTTACTTTTTTCCTCATTGGTTCCAGTTCTGTTACATCCATACCCAAATTTGGTATTTCCAATGCTGTTACCCAGGCAATTTTAGCCTAATATCACTTTACTGCTACCTACTGGTGTGTATATGAAGACAGCCTTCTGTCACACTTTCCCTTATGGCCTTCCAATTGACGTTGGTTACTTTTCCTTTGTGTCATACACTTTTTGGATAGAATTGTTTTACTTTAGCCTGGAGTCTCCTACCTTATTTTAATTAAGAACAAGTATCCTCTTACCTTATGCATACATGAGCAACAATATACCCTGTTTTGCACTCACACCATATCTCTGCCCTTGTATAGTTTTCATCTCCTGGTTCCCATCAGGAGCATCAACTAATTTAGAGGCCTGGTGTTCCAGCGGGACCTCTTGCTCACAACTAACCTATACAATCACCTTCTCCCTTGTAAAACTGGAGGAGAGAAAAAAAGTCCCCTCATAAATACATGAGGCAGTGAAAAGTTGATAGTTTAGAAAGCTGAACTGCCATCTTTAAAAATTAGGATCTGTAAAAATTAATTGAATCAGTTAATTCCTCAAAATTATTGCTTAGGGGAGGTAATTTGTATTGCTTAACATTCACTTAATGCTTTGAAAGATTTTCTGTGAAACAAACAGCAAGAGGCCAAGCTACAAACAAACAAACAAACAAAAGCTCAGTTCCTTTGGATAAAAATCAAGTGCCTGTGGTCTGCAGTTAGTCTGTTATACTGTTCCAAATGAAGAATACTGGATGGTTTCAGACCCTTCGTCTATGGGAAATTCCATGCAAGGTGCATGTGCTAGCAGAAATTAGAAAGTTATTCTTGTTGAACCTTAACGTCAACCTTATCTTTCAATATTTTTGCATGATATACGAAGTTTTTAACTAATCCATATCCTGTGTATCTTCTAGACAAATGAAGTGTTGAAAACGTCACAAAACAAGATGTTTGCAGCTTTAAAGTATCATTCAACAGACTATTTATATGAGGTAAAGTTTTATTATTTCTCTTAATATTCTGAAAGAAATATGGCAGTAACTGAAGAAAAGATTGAGTGCACATTAAAAAAGAGAGCTACTTTCATAGGAATTCTGTTTCAGTGAGGATGTTGTATTGCACTTACTGCGATGACATAGTAAAATGATTAGAGGTTTTTAAAATAAAAAATTAAAGTATGATTGTGCCAAAACTAAAGAGCATCCATTTTTTTTTTTATGTCTGTTGCACTTATAATTGTGTTTTATAGCCAGTTTCCTGCTTAGACCTTTCTTTAGAGAGTGCACTGTGTCTTCTAATGCATAAAATTCAATTAGCTGCCCTTTTGGAGAACGAATCCAATTTTCTAGCAACTTTAATATGTATTACAATAGTGAAACACAACACTGTATTCCCTACTGATAATAGGGAAGAGTTTTTGTAATGTTCTAGATTAAATTCGTGGAGAACAGATGTTTTTTTCATGCTTACAATGAACATTTTGGTTTGATAGATGTTGATCAGTTAAGACATAGAAACCTTACGAAGTCTTGTTTTCCTTCCTGTCTGCATCTGTGTGATGTTACCAGCTGCTTATCACTGAAGCACACTGTTTTATTTAATTAAGTTTTTACTTAATTACATTTTCAAAGGAAAGCTATGAGCCAAATAAAAAACTTCTCCGCTAGAGTGGTGCTTTGCCAAGAGAGGGGATATTGCTGGTGTATGAGCAGAAGAATGAGGCAGCGAGACATGATGCCTTCAAGAGTTCAGGGAGAGTGCAAGCCTGTACACAGCGCTCCTGGCACATAGCTGGAGAAATGCATCCCGGCAAGTGGTCCAGCTACAGTACTTGTGGGTGAACTGAGATCCACGTTACAAAACATATCGCCCACATCCCTTTCCTTAGAGTGCAGGAATTGTTCCATATAGTACCTGCGTACGTGCCTAGTATTGGTTTAGATTGTAGCAACCAGAACTTCTTTTTCTGTTGTAACTCCCAACTGTACGCAACCCATCATTCAGTATTTGTGTGAAAGCTTTCTCACAGTAGTTCCATTTAGTGTGATCTCCAGTTGTTTCTGTGTTGTCTGTGAATAAAACTAGGTGTGTTAGCAAAACATGTGGGCTATTGTGCAAAAGCAAAGAATTACAGTTAGTGGCTTTTCTTGCCTGAAATTTTAGGAGTAGGCCAGTGCTGAGAGCAGAACAAATTAAAGGTGGTAGAAGAGAACTGTTCAGCGACCAGCTGAATGGCTGCTCTGGAAAGGAGTGTGAGCGTTGCTCTGTGATACTACCAGAAGGGGTTAGTGGATGTGATCACACATTTAAAGGTGTTGCAGACCTGACTGTGCAAGGGATATGCTGTACTAAAACTGCAGCTTCTTGTTGCAGTCTTGTGCCTGACTTCTACCCTCCTGCTAGAAAGTACGCAGTAGTTAAAAAGATTTTTCAGGCATCTGATGTATCAAGTACACTTGCCTAATGCCTCCAGTTCTTAGGAAATGCTGGAATTCGATGAGTGTATCAAAATCTGATTCCTGCACACACCTGGCTTGACTGATTGTGAAATCCTTCTCTTAATAATAGAATGATTTGGGGTGGAAGGGACCTCTAAAGGTAGTCCGGTCCAACCCCCTCTGCAATGAGCAGGGGCTCAGAGCCCTGTCCAACGTGACTTTGTATGTTTCCAGGGATGGGGCACCTCCAGCCTTTCCAGGCACTCAGGTCCAGTGTTTCACCACCCTCATCATAAAAAATTTCTTCCTTATATCTAGTCTAAATCTACCCTTAATTTCTTCCTTATATCTAGTCTAAATCTACCCTTAATGTACTTGTAATGCATTTTATTAACCCCGGATACAGTCTTTCCAGCTGCTGTATCTTTGTGTCCTGGTTTGGACACTTTGAAGACAACAGCGTTTTCAGTTATTAAAGACACAAGAGTTAGAGTCCTTACGCTACTGAGTGTTGTAGGTGTGATTACAAAGTCATCTTAGAAGTTCAACATTCTCTGATGTTATAAGCTGACAATATATGCAAGCTGTAAAAATGCACGTAATATCCTTCAGTTACAAGAGAAATTTGCAGACATTTACATTTCCGTGAGAAATAGGGGTAAATATGCATTGATTAAATGCCATAGCCATTAATAATGGTCTTGGAAAACACCTCTATATATTTGAGAAAGGCAAGAAAGGCTATGTATTAGCAGACTTGGCATTCAGCTTAACCTGTACACTTAGAAATTAATTTAAAATGTTCCTGGTAATTTTCTTGGTTTAAGGCCATTATCTGTGAGGATAGCCTTAGAACGTATTTGTTCCACTTTACAAATATCAGTGATGGAAAACAATTTTAGCTATAAAGCTGAAGCTAGTCTCAGTAAGACTACATACCGGTGTTTAAAATTTCTTTCTGATCTCTGTCATATTATTGTTTGTATTTATGCGTTCAGTAGTTCATTGCGTTCTCCACCAGGTCATTCTTCTGTAACTTTGAGAACTCTTATGTCACAATCTTTGCAGCTTGTTTTAACGAAGTGAAAAGCTATCATCAGCTCTTTCCGTCTCTGTGATGTCTACCAGGAACTTCACTATCTGTTCTTTATTTTATGACAGATGCAGCTGTTTCAGCAGTAACTTCAATATAGATTACTTAAAGTGATGTATGGCCAGTAGCATGTAGAAAACATAGGTCCAGTTGCCTGTAGTTGTCTGCTTCTGCCTTCTTTGTTCAGAATTTGTAAAGGAGAAGATCACCAGGGACATGTCATGCTTTGACTTCAGCAGGAGAGAATGTATTGTATCAGTGAAGTGTTTAGCATTTTTTTCACAAGAGCCTTGTAAAGAAAAGATGCTGTGGTGGCAGTAGTTTTTGCCTTTTTTGTTAAAATTAACTGGCATTTACAGAATTGTAACTATCGCACAAAAGATTAAACTGAAATGCAAAAAGGGTCCATGACTGGCTTGACCACATATGCTGAAATGGGTGGACATTTCTAAAATCTGAAGCAAAAGAGCTGAAGTCAGATGGCGGACCTTGAACTAGAGGGAAGTTTATACTGTCATTCATTATGTTCTCCCACATTTCTCTAGCTACTTGGCTTTTCCAACATGGTTTTATATGCCAGAATATTTGAAGACAACTTTTTTCTAAGGTATAAATTTCTTAAATCCAGACCCCTGTGTAAGAATATTTTTTTCTGCTTCCTAAACTCACCATTTATTGTGTAGTTCTGTGCTATTTATACAGTACTGCATGTGGGCTTTTGGGACAAAATAACTGTTGGATAGTTTATTGAAGGTGGTCTTCAGTGAAGGCTTACTGAAATTGCCACATTGACTATTTAATTCTAGCATTAAATTGGTTACTACCATACTCCCCTGTTGATTTTTATGGAAGATAAAAAGATTTATGTAGAGTTTTTGTTAGCTCATTATGGCATGTGAAAGCTGAGGCTTTAAGATCTTATGAGCACTTAAAACAGCAGTAGTAGGAATGATTTTAAATTGTTTCTGATCAGCTTACATGTGTTGGTTCAGGAGGCCAATGCAAATGTTAGCATAAGCACTTGTAATTGCACACACAAAGTTTAGGTAAGTGTAGCTAAGCATATGTGCAGTTTTGCATATGCAGAAGTGTCAATTAAAAGTTAAATATGAAGACAGGTAAACGTTAGTATTCTCTTAGCTTGGACTGTGTCAGTTTTACAAAATACAAAGTTTAAATATAAAATACTATGTTCTGGTAGAACACACTTGAAATCAGTGGGACTGTTTGAAAGAGGTAGGGCACAAAAAGAAAGAGAATGGAACTGTATCTCTCATAATTTTATCACATGCCTTTTTTGTGCAGAGCATGGCAAGGCAGAAGTTTTCCATCTGGAGATTATCACTTTGCTTTCCTCCCTGTTTACATCAAGATGAAAAGTATCATCTCACTGGACTCTTTGCTGATGATAAGTACAGGAAGCCATGGACTAGAAGTAAGTTATATAGTCCTTAAGTTTTAGTTTACATTTACTGTGGATTAAAGGAAAAGCTGCTCTTCGTGCATAATATGGTAAGTCTGGTTAAAAAAAAAAATATTTCCGGAAGTGGCAGTATGTCAGTTCATATAGCTCTTGAAGGTAGAACATGTGCATTGCCTAAGTAGACACAAAAGGGTGGTGGATATTTATTTGTCCATGGCACCATAAATGAGGTTGGTATTTCATTAGGTTGTAGAGATCTCTGGAAAACTTTCTGTTTGGACGCATGCTTATGGAAGAAAAGCAATTATTAGAGATAAGTAAAATACTAAATTTGATTAGCTGGGAGAGGTTCAAAAAATGTTGCTGAAGTTTTGAGATGTGGAAAAAAAATGGGTATTTCCAAATGTAGAGGTGAAACTGTTTATAAAAGTATTTGCATCTTTCTGGTGTATTTGCATTTACTTTGCCGATGGGAACTAAAATCATTGCTTCTTCTGTACATCCTGTGTAAAGTTTGGTTAGCCTCTGCAAAGGTTTTATCAATACATAAAAGTAAAAATTAATTTTAGTATTTTCTGTGTGATTCTTTTTCTCTCTTTCTGTTTCAGTTACTTCAACACAGAACATGATTGCTATTTCAGTGTTGGATCAATGGAAGAAAAGTTTATCTGTGGAGGATTTCCTGGAAAAGTAAGTAACCTTAAGTTAAAAACATATATGATTCCTTTGATATTATTCATGTGCTTTGTGAATCATAAGCTAATGACGATAACAGAATATGAAAATGTTTTGTGACAGTAGCAAGTGTACAGTGCACTGGAGCTGTGCGCTCTAGCAGATACTTAAAGATGGCTTTTTCATTAATAGTATTGGGTTTTTATGGAGTTCTCTGCTTCTTTATCTCATTTTTGTAATGGTTGTGTAATCTATTTACAATGTTGGGGAAAATCTCTGAAAGCAGTGCGTGAACATGAAAGTAAATCATGAGGACATTTTTCCCCCCTCCCTCTCTAAGGCAGTTATATCTCCTAACTGTAGGTGAAGCTATTCGAAAAATGGTATTTATAAATCTTTGAAAGGATATAAAGGCAGCTATAAAAAGTCAAGCTTGCATTACAGCAGTTGAAGATAGACATATTTATTTCAAAATTATATAAATAAAGTAAAAATGTATCAGATGAACTCAAATAGAGTTAAATTTAAAAGCATGTTTGCAGCACAGTCTTTATAGCATACGTGAGACATGAAAGAAAATCATAGCTCTGCAAAACCAGTAAATTATATGTCTTTCAGCTCTCAAACAATTGTCAGTGTGAAAGAAATAGAGAAATTACAGTTTTGGTTTTGCAGGCCAGTCTAAAATCTGTATTATCTTCAGAAACGTGTAAAAAAAATGGTTGTGAAGAAAACTTGTGGTTGCAGAATTAAGTAATCATGTACAAAAAATGACAGCGCCAGCCTTGCCAGTGGCACTGTTCTGTGATTTCACTATGATATTTAATCACGTTGCTACATACTGTTTTTTTCAGCATAATCCTCTGCTCATTCATGGTACAGGACAGTTAACTCTCTTGGTGTTCTGCTGTGTAATTCTTTGATCATTAATTAATAATAGAATTGTTTCGGTTGGAAGGGACCTCAGAGATCATGTAGTTGCAACCACCCTGCCTTTGGGCGGGGACACCTCCCACTAGACCAGGTTGCTCAAAGCCTCATCCAACCTGGCCTTGAACACTTCCAGGGATGGGGCATCCACAGGTTCTCTGGGCAACCTCTGCCAGTGTCTCACCACCCTCACAATTTCTTCAAAATATGTAAGTTAAATCTACCCTCTTTCAGTTTAAAACATTAGCTCTGATCCTATCCCTACACTCCCCGATCAAGAGTCCCTCCCTATATTTCCTGTAGCCCCCTTTAGGTACTGGAAGGGGCTATAATGTCTCCCTGGAGCCTTCTCTTCTCCAGGCTGAACAACCCCAGGTCTCTCAGCCTGTCCTCATGGCGGAGGTGCTCCAGCCCTCTGACCATCTCTGTGGCCCTCATCTGGACCCACTCCAACAGGTCCATGTCCTTCTTATGTTGAGGGCCCCAGAGCTGGATGCAGCACTCCAGATGGGGTCTCACCAGAGCGGAGTAGAGGGGCAGAATCACATCCTTTGACCTGCTGGCCACGCTGCTTTTGATGCAACCCAGGATGAGGCTGGTTTTCTGGGCTGTGAGTGCAAATTGCCAGCTCATGTCGAACTTCTCATCTGCCAACACCCCCAAGTCCTCCTCCTCAGGGCTGCTGAGTCCAGCCCGTATTTGTGCTTGCCCTCACCCATGTGCATGACCTTGCACTTGGCCTTGTTGAACTTCATGAGCTCCCAGCTGTCAGGCCTGTCCAGCTCCCTCCAGATGGCATCCTTTCCCTCCAGCGTGTCTACCACTTCACACAGCTTGGTGTCATTGACAGACTTACCGACAGCTTCTCTGTCGTAATAGACTCTGCAGAGGTTGTGTTTTCCTAGTATCACGTAATTTCTGGAGCTTGGTTAGGGAAGTTGAATGCTGTCTGGGGAATTGATTCTGGTTTTGGCTTTGTCAAAACTCCTGTATGATTTCGAGACAGGTTTTTGAACCAAAGAACTCTCCAGTTATCCACAGAATGTGCTCCTCGTTTTCTGGCTGACCTAAGAAGATAAGTGCTCACAGCCGAAGTTGGTTGGAAAGTACTTGTGCTTTAACATGGAAAATGCCAAATACTTTGAAAGACCGGGATTTTGATGTCTCAGATTAACACCCAGCATGAGTACCTTGGGTTTGTTCTAGAGAATGTAGATTATAATATTACCATTTTAATGGGAATCTTGTGAATATTAATGAGTTCATTTTCTGGTTTTCTCTAAATGCTATTAGAAATATCCAGTATAGTATATTTGTATTCAACTTTGATTTTTTTAAATGGCCTTCAGCCGTATGCCCAATAGTGAAGGTAATAGCATTAGACATTTTCATTACTCAGTCAGCCAGAAGGTTTGAAGAAAAAAAACTGGTTACGATCACAGCTTTACCAAACGCCGTACCCAGTAGGTACTAACATAGCGTTAGTTTTTAAACAGGGTCAAAGTCCAGTTAAAACCTTTCTAACTTTTCGGTGACTTCCTTTGTAACTTTCAACGTTATTTTCATAGCGATTGTTAGTACAACTTCCCATTTTCTTTTTTGGAAAAAAGAAAAAAAGCCACAAATGACTGGAAAATGTTCTCAGGATTGGTCGTTTGGATCCATAGTACTAGTTTTTACTTTCTGAACACAGTAGCAAGATAAATATTTTGTAAAGCTTTGTAGAAGAACTGAGTGTGTTTCCTTGTTTCCTTGTGATGCTTACATTCCTTTCTTGGGTTGATGGGAAACTCGCTCCATAGGCTGACAGCCATTCTCCTCTTGTCCTTTCTTGTCTCTCTAGGTTCAGATAGCTAAGAGATATTGAAGTGGCTAACTTTTAGCTGTATGGGCCCTCTTTTGCATCTTGTCCTCAGGCTTGTGGTACTAAGTGAAGAAATGTCTGAGTACTTCTAAAAGTTTGGACCCGAAGCCCTAACTGTCCCCTAACATTTGAGTTACAAAGGATGCACATTATGTGGGCTGATTTTAACTGCTGAACATAAAAAATGGATATTTTTTTAAAAAAAAATAATAATATTAAGAAAAGAACAGTTTTGCACAGATGCAGAAATTTCATTGTGCTACAGAAATAGCAAAATCAAAGCTAAAAAAAAATTAATTACTTGTTTAGGTCGCCAAATCCAACCTTGAAGTGTTATTTTGAAGACTTGCATTTGAATAGCTTAACTGCAGTTGGACTAGATAAACTCCAGAGATGCCTTCTAACCTCAGCCATTTTGTGATTCTGTGATCTTGTGAACTGGAAACATTTGATTACATTTTCAGGTTTTGATTTGGTTCAGCATCTATCAATATAACCAGTACACCACTGTGTTTTTAAAGAAAACTATATAGATTTTGAGATTTTATGACAAAAATGTAATTACAAAATGAATTGCATCTGAAATGATTCTGCCTTATAATGAGCTTGAACTATAGGTTTATATTAATACCAAAAGCTGCACTGAAGAACAGTTGAAATTACATTCTGCATCTTCAGAAAAAGAAAAAAAAAAGACTACTATATGTAATACAATCGTCTTTGCACCTTCAGCATCCTATGAGGATGTTGCAGAATCCATGCAAAGATATCACCCAAGACATTTTCTAGACTAATAACAGTAACAGAAAAAGACATTCCCAAAAAAGTTGTTAGGACACAGTGTGGTTTAGATATCAACAGTGACAAATTAAAGAATCAGATGCTATCTCAAGGGACATTAAATACCAAGAATGAAGAAGTTTTATAGGACCAAACAGCACTTACTTTTACCTGGTTTTTTAGCACTTAAGTTATTCATATTATCTAGGTAAATCTCAGGAAGTCAGTGCATATATTAGATTCCATTACAGAAAATTTGAGATTATTTCACTTATCTCATTTTAAAATGAAGTGGGCTTGGTCTTGTACCAGTGAAAAATCAATTGGATTGGGGCTAGGAGCAAGGAGTTAAACTTAGAAGGAAAGGATGTATTTGTGCGAGAGGACACCTGGCAGGAAAGGAGATAAGGAAGTGAGTCTGTAATTCCTAGAAACTGCCAAATTACGTCAAGATAGCAACCCCCTTGCTATCTTTAGTATATGCACTTGATTGCCATGCTTATTTTGATGATGGGACTCAACTGTCTGTATTTCAAAGACACTGCTGAAAGTTTTACTTCATACTGTAAACATCTAATTGAAGCTGAATATATTAATTCTAATGTAGTGCCTTCTGTGTTCAAAACTGTACAACCATGGCTATATGCCTTGAACACATGTTTCCATACTTAGGTAGCCTGTTTTTTAAAATATTCGCTGTTTTCCAGAACAGCCTTAGTCAGGGCTTGACTCTGGAAAAGGCTGGCCTGTGTAGACTCAAAACAGCAACTCACTTAGGCATAATCTTTCTATAAAACAATGGGGAAACCCATTGATTTCAGTACAGTTGGCCCATGTGTAACTTGGCACTGTGTTCTAAGGTTCATGGATTTTCAAAGGCTTATGCCATGAAAAAATTTGGACATGAATTACTATCAATACTGCATAGTTAGTCCTTGTGAACTATACTACTTGTAGTTTTAAAATTAACTTTTGAGCTAAGCTGTGTTGTAAAATAGTTGATTTTTTTTTTAATATGTGTGGTAGAGATTCCTCACGATTGCTGCCTAAACATGAAGGTCTATACAGAAATTCAGAGGTGCACTCATATACTGATTCCATTCATGAGATTTACTTCCAGATGGCTAGCAAATAGCAAGATTGTGTAATGCAAAGGACTATTAAAAAACTCAATAAATCGATAGGTTGCACAGTTGAGAAATCGTCTGAAATGGGATTATTAAGTTCAATAATTATATTCAGAAATGTCAGCACTCATCAATAACAGTTAGTTTATTGCTTCAGTCAATTTACATGGATAACATAGCATTAACATGAGCCTATTTTAATTAACAACTCCAAATATTTTGTTCAGATGAATAATTAGCTCAGGACTATTTTTTTTTTTCTGAAGTCAAATGATTTTGCTATTTGTTTGACAAGCATTTTTCTTTCCTAACGAATAATAGTAGTGTTGAGATTAGCATGAAAAGTGACAGGAAAATTAGGTGGGTTTGTTTCTTCATTTATCCTGTCTTTTCCCTATTGCAGTTACTGCTGTAATTGCAATTTCTGCATGATTTTTGTGACGAAACTATAGATTTAACCCAGCAGCAAATTTTTGTCGTAGATGTTACGACATCAGTAGGTTTGATGCTTTTTTCCAGCCATTACCTTTTCGTTCAGTTTAATGTTGGGGGTAAACCTAAAGGGCTTTTTCGTGGGGAAAAATTAAACATTTAATTTGACCATGGATCTAGTGAATAGTCAAAACAAGTCTGTAATTTCTGATCTTCTACAGTGAATATAAAGTCTTGGAGTATTCTTTTGAGTTCTGTTGATTCACTGAGGAGTCAGGGAAGTTATGACAGTGCTTTTACAATGGGTTAAGTAACAGATTTTTTTTTTTTTTTCTGCTTTTTAGGAAACCTGAGTCTTCTGTAGAGTTCCATATTAGTAATGAATTAATAGAAGTTGTTCCAAGTTCAAATCCCTGCTCTCAGACTGACATAGAGGGACCTTTTTTACTTATGGAGAATGTTTTTACAGAAGAATCTGCCCCAGACAAATATTTGAAGACGAACTATGCCACTGAATTTAAAGAACAATGGCTAGGTAAAGTGTTTAATTCACTGTTTTCTAGCTTTTTATGGACTCCACTTGTTAACTTCCATAATTTTTTGTGCATGATCCATAGAGGTTGAAAAGATCTTTTGTGTGATCATAGCCTTTGTAGTTGCAGAAGTTACCACCCTTTAAGAGAGATTTATTCCCTGGAGAAGCAGAGGTTGTCTTAACAGTTCAAGATAGATGCAAGCCAAAAGAAGTTTCAGGCTGATCAAATATATGGCAGAAGGCGACAAAAAGTATCACAAGAAGTAGTTCTTACTGATCAAAATCCTAATGATCCGTTGTACCTCAATAAAATGAGGTCCTTGTGGCGTATTCCTTCACCGTGTCAAGGAGGGAAAGAAGGAAGCAGTTTCTGCTTTGTTTCTGGGATGAAGGTAGTTCAAATTAGGTGGTGTTCCTTTGTGTGTTCTGAAATTTTACGATTTTTAGCGCCCTGATAGCTGTAACGAATTCTGATCACAGAAAGCAAAATGTTGAGAAGGTGTTTGATTTGACAGTATTATGATTTATTATTCTGAACTAGCAGGTTTATTTTTTCAGGACAGGTTTCGCGTTTTTCTTTGTTGATCTGTCAATTTTATTACTTTAGAAAATGAAAGTAATGTAATAATTGACCAAGAGTTTTTTTCCACAGTCACACAGAGGAGGCAGGTGGTTCTTGATACAATATTGTACAAGATAACATTTACTAGGAACATAGTATCAACAATGCAAGGGTATTGCAGTTAATAATTGAAAGACAGTAATCTTAGTTCATCTGATTAAGTAATTACCTGATTATTTTTTTCAAAGTTAGGTCGCATATGGCAGAAGGTTTCAATAATTAATAAAGCTCTCTATACTGTGTGTTTACAAAGAAAATAAAAATAGTGCTGATGCTTTCCCACGTCTTAGAAACAATCGAGAGCGCTAAATTCCAATGGACAAGACTCTAAAAAAAAATATTTCATTTTAAAAATTATATTTTTTGAAATTGCAGATTATTATTGTGCTTAAACACAAATCGGCAAGCTAAAGAGACTGGATTTTAATTTTTAATGTGAGAACATAAAATTATTCCCTATTCTGGTCACTTGTTTATTGAATTAGCAGATCAATAATTACCTTTCAGTGTAACTGCTGTTTTACTGCAGCTCTTTTTCTAACTTTCTGTTTGTGTTAAAGAAGGAAACAAGGTTCTTGTTTAAAGCAAAAAAGTTTCCGATAAGATTTTGAAGTTTAGTGTAATAGGTTATGCACACATTTAAAATGTAGCTTGTAAATTATTGCATCTATTGGACTATAGCAGTGGAAAACTGTAAGAAAGTTAAAACCTGTGAACTATGAAGTACATTGAGTGGAAAAGCTAGAAACTTAATATCATTCAGTCAGTAACTGTAGAGTTCTAGTCTTCTTTCCAATTACATTAGATTTATATTAGATTGCAAACGAGTTTTCAATATTTAGCATGCTGCTAATTGCCTTTCTGTTTTGCATAGGCTGTCTCTTAAGAGAAAGAGATCACAGTGGAATGACAAACAACCATCTTTGTACCATTAGGCTGAAGAGCACTATCTTTACACTAGCACATGGTAGCACTGACACTGGAACCCCCATTCAAACATCAACTGACTATTTGCTCCCTGACAAAGTACTTGAGCACGTGCTTAAGACTATTAAAGTGCTTTGGTGATCAGAAATTACTGAATCAAAGAAAGTGATGATACTGCATTCAAGTTACAATTTTGAAAAATAAGCCTATTAAGAAAGTTGGAACTCTACTTCTGAAAATTACAAAGTGGCAACTCAGTTCAGTTTTGTATGGATTTCAAACACTGGCATTTGTGAATTTCAAACTCTGCCTATTGCTCCGTTTGCAAAATTCTTTATTAGGAAAGTAGTTAGGTATGTGGTTACATCTGTTCTGCTTCAGGAGAGCCGTTCAGTAAATACGTAACTACATTCTTGCGTAGGCATGCTTTCCTGAGGTGGATGGTAGGAGGTTAAAATGTGTTAAAATTAACAAGGAAATGCACTAATTAAGATATTTGAATCATATTAGAATAATGAGATTAATTGAAAAAACCCTCCTTATGTCATACACTTTAAGTCCTAGAGCCACTTACAATAAAGAGATACATTACAAACGAATACGATAAAAAATAATTAGAAGCCTAGCTAAATTGGGATAATAAATGCAAATCAATGGCAAAATTGTGTCTCATTTAACTAGACTCAGTGTTAGGATAGTAGGAGTTATCCTGCTTTATTTGAATTAACAAAAATTAAATGAGCTATTATTTGAGGACAGCATGATCAAGTTTTTGTCATTGAAGCAGTCGTTACTTTCTGATTGATTTTAGTACCTAATTTTGCAACCACTACTTGCCTGAATGTTGAGGTGCTTCCTAATTTGTTTTCCTGGTTGTCTGAAGAAAGAAGAACAAATCAGTGATTTTGTTAATTGTAGCAGAAAATATGTTAATTTTTTAATTGGAGGTACTTTAAGCTTTGTAGGCTACTAGAAGCCTTAGTGGCTAAATGAGATGAACTGTTCATCTCATTTAACAGAGGCGTTTTATAACGAGGCTTTTTTTTTTTAATCGATGAATTTCTCTATGGGGATCTGTTTGTGTTAGCAGCATAAAACAATTTGGGAGGAACATAATCAGTATCTATCATTTCCAGCCACTAAGGAAAGGAGGATTACTGCAGATAGGAAGTTATCCAGGGAGTGAAATGGGGATGTGGGAATGAGGAGGCTACCATGTTGGTAAAAAATAAGGAAGAAGAACAAAGAGCTCCCTTTTCCCTTCTATATTTATTATATATATGTATAACATGTCTATATATGTGGGTGTATATTATATGGCAAATATAAAGGATTGCATCACATAGAATTGTGATCACTGCAACAGTTCTGTCCCATGGAGAGTAGTAGTCTAAATTCAAAAGAAATTAAGGTCCATAATATCATCTTTCTTGAAACCATAATAATGTGTAACCTGTATTTTTTGCCTGCTTGTTTTGTAAATACATTTTCTGTTGCTTCAGAATTAGATGATTGCACTTAGGTTTAGATGTGTATGGAGAGACTGCCTGTTTTCTACATTAAAAATTGAACTGAACTACGTTTCTCAGCCAAAACCTACCTCAGAAGTTCCTTTATCGTACTTTACAATGCAAACAAGGGAATGAAAAGAAAGTACAGGTCTTTTTAACTGGTGTTACATAAGACAAAAGAAAAGGCAACAGGAAACCAAAGCTTATCACATGAATTGTTGGAAGTCTAGAATTCATTGCATTTGAAGTTTAAAAACCCTAAAATATTTAAAGTAGAAAGTAGTTACTGTTTTGCTGACATTTACAGCATTCCAACAGTTGCTCAAAAATTTTCTTTGTTCTAATAATTCTTATTATGTTTATATTTTTGTTAATGTGCTTTTTTTATTTTTCTTCAGATTTATGTATGGAAGAGGAACTTCTTTTTATTGATAATCTTGAAAATTTTCGTAAAAATCTGCCTACTTTATCTGTACTTCTGAGCAGACTACAGTTTTTTCTAGTAAAAGATCCCCTTTTAGATTCTGAAGGACAGAATTTAACAGAAGAGAATTTTTTCAGGTATCTACAAATTGTTGTATAATATTAAACATAAATAATAGTCTGTGTGTAATACCATTAACATTTTAACATCTTCTGTTGTAGGTTAACTTTTTAACTAATTTATATTTGCAACAGATAAAGACATCAGCTTTTCTTCTTCTGAAAAAATGTGTAGGATTACATTTTTATGCATTATTTAAGAAAACTGGATAAATGAAATTATGTCTTTTTTACATTCTGTAAGTGTGAATTGTGCTTGGGATTTTAGTTTTGGAATACCAAAAAAATGTCCATCTTTAAGGGACTGGGTCCTCCGTCAGACTGACTGATTCCCTGTCAGTAAAATGCCACTAAATTTAGTTGGCCCAGAATTTTACACATGCTCCCATGTTCCTTCTTTCTCTCCTCTAAGTCATGCTGCCAGTAAATCCATGCTGTTACCCTGCTGAGTTCTATTTCTTTTAGTTCAAACATTTAATTATTCTTACATTTTTGTTCACTTTCATATTGCTCAGTTGATTGAATTTAGTTGAATGATGTCTTATGTCAGTAATTTGAACAAACTGGTACATTAAAACAGGTATATAAGTTATATTCAAAATGTGCCTAGTATTTTGTAAATATATTCACCTGTATACAAAGTCTGGTTAAATTTTGCACTGGTTTACTCCGTGTTTTGATGACTTGTATAGCTTCCTTTGCACTTGATAGGGTTGCATGATTCACAAGCAAGCATAGCAGGTTTTAGCTGATTTAACTGTACCTATACAGTAACAGAACAGGAAGGAGCGGGGTTGTTTACCTGTTTTTTCAAACATAAGTCCTGATCTCACAGTGGGTCTTGGACAAAAGATTATGTGCATATGTAAGTACTGTAAATGTCCAGCGAAGAGAACGTGACCCAAATTCTGCAATGACTTACAGAAATACCAGTCATGGGAGAAAAAATATGCTGGTGTGAACCTTTACAGAAATAGCTCTGATCTGCCAATCTGCAGTTTACTAGCGAAGTCACCAGCCTTCTCAAGGTGGGAGTCAAGGAAGCTATCTGCCTAAAAAGTCATTATGGATTTAGTGCCTGTAATGACCATGAGGGGCGATCCTGATTAAGGGTTTTTTTCTGCTTGAAAAGTCTTCATCCCTGTTCTGTTTTTATCCTTGTTTTACAAGGCAAGTAGTAGCCTCACTCCTGAGTTTTACTTCTTGGCATTTTAGAAGTTTGTCAGTTAAACCAGGGAACGTACTTTTAGTTTTCATTTTAATTAATAGTAAGCATACTCTGCCTCCTTTGGTGCTGTATCATGTCTGAAAATAGAGATGAAAGGTGACAAAAGATAAATATAATGTTAACAGCAACTTTGTGTGTAGCAGAAAAACCTGGCATTATAAGAAATTTAGGTCTGCAACTTTTGCAGAAAGCATTTTTACATGACAGGACTTCAGTGTTGAGATGATGAACAATTTTAATATGGGTTTTTTTCTGTAACTTTCTTAATGCAGATCCCAATATTATGTGATTCTACCCTGCATATAATGTACTATTTCTTGAAAAATAATTTCAGTTAATCACACAGATCAGTACAGTGTCCCTTGGAATTGCTTTTTTAGAAAAGCGGGGATTTAGAAAAAAATAACTTGCCACATGTATGGCTATCCAAGCTGCTACTAGGACTTTTAGTCTTAGCTACGAAGTAATACAAATAAGTCACTTGCTTTATTTTATGATCTTTTAAAGGGAATGTTTGTCTTTCCAAAATGAAATGGAGATGGAAGAGACTAAAAAAGAATTGCAAGGGATTAAAGAGAACTTCTGTACCATATCTGTAGAAGATGAAGAGGTATCATCATGTTGCTTCTTACTAAATATTATATTAGCAATTGCTTTGTGTTTTGTGTGTTTGTTCATCTGCAAGTCATTTTATTGAATTCCTTTCATACTTGCCAAATACTTGTAGCCTTCATATTTCCAAGGTTAGAAAACACTGGTATTTGTCGTTCTTTTTAATTCTTGGATGCTGTTGTTGGGAACCTCCACTCTGATCTCCTGGGACCTGATGTGTTGGCAGTTTTATGTAGGTACTGTTACACTACGAATAAAGATGAACCAGAACAGAAAGCCATGACCTGTGCATGGGAAAGCTCCAAGATATGTTCTGGGATATGGGGAGGTAGCTTAGCTTCTTTTCTTAAAAGAAGTAAGATCTATTTTTTGCTCCATTTTTCAAAATTCTAAAAAACAAACTTTCAGTGAAATAAATGAGGATTTTACTTGATCGGAAACTTTAAGTTCACATCCACTCTGTATACTCCACTGACTCACTTTGAAATACTGTAACACTTTTTTTTTTTTTCTCTGTATTGAGCAAAGCTTTGTGTATGCCTTGTAAATATCATATGACTTCTTTCTTAAAAGCTCTTAGATTGATTTAGAATTAAGCTATTTCAAGATTTTGAAAAAGCTTTGACTGTATAGTAACATCAAAGGAAATCTACTTATCATTCTGTTGTGATAAATATTTTTCAGTATTTCATGTTGCCTCTTGAGTTAGAATTCTGCAAACCCAGCAATGGCAGATCAGATTCTGTTAAGATTCCATCGTACTTGGAACTGAAAGAGTTGTTAAATTTAGCTCCAGAAACTATGGCTGATGAAGACATGTGCAAAGATGTGATCAAAGAAGGTGGGGGTTGGTTTTCTTAAATGCTTGACCTAATTTTCCTTTTATTTGCACACATTTAACACAATCTAGCTCTTTTATATTCAGTTCACTTATTTGAATCACTTCACAGTTCACTTATTATGAATTACATCACAGCCTATCGAATGATAATTTCTCTATATGAGACTACAAACCGCTATACCCAAATTTCTGAGTATTAAAAATATCTCCTCAAGTAGACAAGGGGAAGTAAACTATTTGCCATTTGGTACAATCCATGGTTGTGTTGTAATCTTGGAAACAAATGTAGGATGAGCCATGATTCATGAGATCCAGTCTACCATGTATATAATAACGTAGTGTTTTCTTATCTGTAATTAAATTTACTTTCAGACACATCTTTAAGAGGATTATATGCAGTGCAATCATACATTGTATTACATTGTAATTGCAAACATGAAAGCAGATTTCTGGGAAAAAAAGGGTTAAATATTTTTATGGATAACGGGAATATTCTAGATGACAGTAGTAATTTCTTTAAAGGAATTGAAGATAAGTTACTAAAAGCTTTTATACTACAGATAAGTACAACCTTAATCACAGTTAATGGCTATTGGATTGATATATGTGACAGTATTTTGAGTAGGTAAAAGAAAAAGACAGTGCCTGAGATTTATTGATTTTGAATTAAAAAAACCCACTTTGCATTGGTTTTGGCAAACAAGTGAGGAAAACCACTTCTTTGGTGGACAGGAGGCAGCTGAAAGAACCAAGATTCATGCTTCTGAGTGTCAAGGGTGTGTGCTGAATTCTATTTCTGATAGGATAGCTGTTTGGAGTAATCCAGTCTGTTATTGAAGATATGAACGAAAGTTTTAAAAGTGTGTATTTGACTTAGGCAGTTTCCTATGCATTCCTCTGATACATTTAGTACATTACAACCTACAGGCCATGTTCCAATGAGAATGACCCAACCTCTACTGCAGAGGTTTGAGGATTTGCACATAGATGTCAACCTATTCTTTTTTGTTCTTTTTCAGTCCTTTTTAGCAGCAAGAGAGTCTACATACACAAACTCCTGGTAAACTACACTTAGGCTACCTACTTGTTCCAGAAATCACATCACATCACTGTAGTCGTAAGAACTTTGCATAGTTCAGATAGTGACTATATTGTATTGTATTTTTTTC
The DNA here is from genome assembly GCA_013398295.1 of Chionis minor. NCBI lineage: Eukaryota > Metazoa > Chordata > Aves > Charadriiformes > Chionidae > Chionis > Chionis minor. The sequence goes on along the minus strand of VZSF01011125.1, from coordinate 360,737 downwards.
TGGCACTTTTAAGGGACAAGACTGAGCATTGCTCTGATCAGCTATGGCATTTCAGGTCACTAAGCATAACTGTAATTTTTCAGAACAATATATTATGGCAATCCAATAAAAAGATTGAAAGAAAAAATTGGCTTTGACAGGAAAAAGGAATAAATGGTCCGTTTATGGCACCTTTTAAATTCTGTTTTCAGATCTCAAAGCAGAAATTACATACAAAATAGAAATTTCCAAGTACTGTCTCCTGCCACAAGAGGTTTGCTCCAGTAACAGAAGTATGTTGGAATTCTGTGAGTCAGGTAGGAAGAACTACATAAATCAATGGATGATATTTAAAATAAATTCTTCAAGTGAATGCTCCCATATTCTGTTATTCTGTTCTTGGGAGTACATGCACCATTTAAATACAAGATAAGAATGTTTGCCTTCTGTAATCTACTGTTTTGTACCTGCAGCATAGGCAGGTAGGAGTGCCATACTCCTTTCAAGAGTTTTAAAAGCTAAATACAAATACAGTTCCTTCATGTTGCTTTTGGCTGCAAGTGGTGCCTCTATCTTTTGCACTTGGCTACCTTTTTAAATTTTTTTATCTAACAACTTAGCGACCCAGAGAGGGCAGAGGAAAGTTAAGGCAGATTGATTAAAATTGTGGAGTCAAAGAGCACAGTTTAAAGTTTGTTAAAGTCTTACATAAATGCTTTCAAGAGGGGGATGGAGGACAATCCAGGGAGAGGTACTGAGTTTATAACTTGTAGAGGTTCAAAACTCCTGTGCAGACATTTTTGTTTGCAAACGGTTCAGTAATGTTGTGTGATCAAGTAGTTAACTCATGTTTTCCCCAGAAATAAACTGAAAATGTTGAATATTAGCTAACATGTTTGTTGAATCCTGACTTCTTCTATCCTGGCATCAGGAAATCCTTTATATGTACCCACGTTTAATAGCCTGAAAACTTGGTCAGGTATGCTTGTTACAATGCATGCCAATTCTAGACAGGTTTGGTGTCTGACCGTTCAGACTAACTATTCAACCTCAATTAAAATTTCTTCAGGTTTGAGGTCTAATCACCCTTAATTTCATGCACAAAAACCTGTGAAAAGAGTGACATTTACAAATGGATGTGATCTGGGCAGAGTTGCAATACTTGAATAAACATGTACCTCTCATCTGACTGTATAAACTATCTTGAAAAAAGTCTGTCCATTATTGCATTGGACAGCAGCAGTATTACCCTACAGTGCATGTTCACTTGGTAGTTTTCCATCCGGCAGTTACTAAAATCCTTGAGAAATTTTGAGTTTTCTCCAGACCAAGATCCCTCTCCTTGTCTTAGTTTAAATATGATTTAAACTGGACTGATGGTTGTCCCCTTCCAGCTAATAGCATCACTCTCCTGATACTGTATTGTAGTGGGCTTTTGGTAGGAGCAACCATACCAGCTCAAAGTGTCTAATACAAAAGTTCAAGTTAAGCACACTGTATGTTGTGCTACCATGAGAAAGTTAGACTAATTTCCTATCTGGAGATTATTGCTTAGCATGATTGACTGTAATCTGAGTCTAGTGAGCTGTGTAACTGCCTTTTATTTTTAAAGCTTATGATAAGCATCAGGACCTTAGGTGCAGTAGATCTGAGCAGTTTGGCCCCCTTCTCCTGTATGCAGTAATAATAAGTTAGTTATGATCTTATCTAGGATATTGTCCATTCTTCTGGAGTAAATGAGTAGTCAAACCATCTTGAATTGTTTAAAAAGAAAGTGATGGCATTAATCTTTATTGCCAGTTTGCTGCTCTGCTATTGAATCAGGCAATGGGGCACAGACAGCTTTCGTGTCTTTTTTTTTTTTTTTTTTTTTTTGGGATATACTCAGATCTGTAGCATAGACCTGCAAACCTGTCAGGTGTCAAATTTCAGCAGAGATACTCTACTGTCTTCTCCTTCTAATTAATTTTGCTATTTATGAGTTATCAGAAGCGAAATATGTTTGCTGAACTCAGAGAAGAAACAGTGATAAAATAATGGCATATTCTGTAAACATTTCATTGTTTGCCTTCCTCTCCTGCTGGCTATGGGGATTGTTTGTTGATAGAGGGATTGAGCAACAAGAAAATTCACTCAGTCATTAATGCTCTGAGAAGGAGACTAGCACCCTGACTGTCGGCAGAGTTTAGCTAGTGTAGCTTGTAAAAATGTTCCAGTCTCAATGTTCCAGTATGGCTCAAAGAGAAATAATTGTTCTTTTTACATATGTCAGGAATTTTTGCTGTCCTGAGATCAACTCCTGTCCTATTCAAAGAAAAGTGCTAAATTCTTTTCTCACCACGAAAAAATGTTTGTGAGTTGAAGTTCACTGAGCTTTTTTAGTTCTAAGTAAACAGGAAGGAAATGATACTAATTGGAAGTCTGTTTCTTTCTTTTGTAAATAGTTTCCTTTCTTACTTTTATACCCCTACCCACCCACCCCCAATGTGTACTGTACATTTATTTTCTGGCTTTCTAATGCTGTCCCTTACCCTTCCTGCCCTTCCTGCCCTACAATCTGCTTGTTCGGTCGGACAAGGAGCAGCTGTAGGCAGCTGGGCAGGTGGCTGATTCACAGCCTGCTGTGTGCCAGTTGACCAGACAATGTGTGTACGGTGATCGTAGCTGTTTACTGCCTGTCAGAATGAACAGGGAATTTGTTGCCAGTGTTTTTCCTTATGGAGGCACTTACAATTTTTCTGGCTGCTAGTTTTCACAGAACATGGAGGAACTGTGTTTTTTGTGACATCTACTTTCTGGTCAAGCTTAGCAGGAGGTATTATTAGAACAATGCCAGAGAGCTGAATACTAGGGCAATTGTGTAAACCACTTACCTTTTCTGGAATGTCACCAAAATCAATGAAGTTGCAAATTCCTTATTAGAATAAAAAGCAATAATCCATTAAAATGTCCCCATTTAATATGATTGGCAAGAAAAATGATGTGAAAAGTGACTTGCAGGGGACTTTTAAATTGCCAGGTTTGTTAGTATACTGCTTTAGAAAAAATGGTGGTGTAGTTCTTTTCAGTGGTCATCCCTAGAAATTGCAATGAGTAGTAATTATGCTTGAAAGAGTAATTTTGTCTTTAAAATCCTGACTGCCTGTTTCTGAAGTTCCTGAGTCCATTTGTGTGAATGTAACAGCCACCACAACATTGCATGAAGTCCCTCTCCCATGTCATTAACTTCATTTATGTGGGAACTATCTAAGAAGGCCAACAGGGATGAACAGTTAATATCAAAACCTCACCCGTAGTACCTGGTATTTAATCATAAAAATCATCTTACATGGGAAGAGTATGTCACCAGAACTACATTACAGAATGAGTCAAGGAATGTGATCTACGTATTATTATTCACGAACTGTCTGGAAATTAAATGTGAAGTACTTTATGGCTTAAATAGCGAATTGTCCTGTGAAAAGATTTTGTATTTTAATCCAAAACTTCGTTAGTGTAAAATTCCTAAGTCTGTGTGTTTCATTCACAAGTAGCTTTGTGATTTTGATTTTTTATTTTTGTTTTGGGTTGGGCTTTATGCAATTTCTAGCTAAATCTGTCCCATATCTGAAAGACGAAATGGAAGTACCTTTGACTCCTCCATGCAGACAACAGAGATCTTGGGATTATTTTCTGTGCATGGGACTTCAAGAAGACCCTATTCCTCTCTCTGGTAACAGGTAGTGAAAACTTTGTAGTAATAAATCCCATCATAAATCCTCTAAATCATAAATCATCAAAATTAGTACAAAAATAACTATATTTGTGAATTGGTAATGCTCTTTGAGACAGCTGCATATTTGTATTTTGCATGAAAAGAGTGAACTGAGTGCGTGATCCACAGCTGTGGCTTTTCAGGGGAGCTTGAAAAAGGAAATTACAGTCACTACTGTAGAGCTGTTTCTTTTGGGGCACTTAACAGCCTGAAAATCCAGTCTCCTTTCTGAAGTAGGCAACAGTAAATATTTATGGACATAGCAAGTATGTATGTGTGTATGTGCATATATTTATACATATGGGAAACACATATGTTGAACAAGTATCACCTCTAAAATCTCCAGAAGAGATAGAGGAAGAAAGTATTGTCTGTGTTTTGGGTGTATCCTACAACAATAGAATTTAAGCCTTTTCATGCTGACATAGGATCAGGATTGCTTCATCCTTTCCTTCTCGTCTTATTTGCAAGACTGGGGTTTTTTGCCTTGCTATCTTTCTGGCATATACACGAAGAATTTAAATATCCTTTTTGTGAGGGAACCACAATCTAGGTGCATTCCCGTTTGGTGCCACTTTACTTCATGAACCAGCCTAGATGAGTCCTCTCACTCCTTTCTGTTCACCATGGTGTTGCAAGAAGTGACTGTCCATACAGACAGAAAAAAGTTTTAATGAATGAGTGAATGAATCAGTGAACTGAAAATTTAGAAGGTGGGTTTGTATAAACCAAAATTCAACAGATAATGCTGTTAAGCTTCGTACTTCCAAGTCTTCTTTTATGTTCTTTTTAGTGTTTTGATTACAGAGCCCTCTGTGGAATACTTAGAATGTCTGGTATGGCAATCAGAGAAGTATCGAGATAATATGAACTCTCTTTTGCTTGTTGGTAAGGATTTCTAATTGATGTTGAAGAGTTCTATGTTCTGTGGAGAAAATATAGCAAGAAAGTTAATGTTATATCACAGAGCACATTGAGCCATTGAAGTATATCGAGCTAGTGTAACCAGCTGAAGTTTGGATTATCTGATTCTTTCAGTACATATAAAAAGTCACAGTATGGCAACATAAAAGTTGGTAGATCACATATCCTTCTGTCGAGGTGATTTGAATGAAGTAAGAGTTTTATTCCATTATGAAAATGTTTAGCTCACTGCTACTAATTATATTCAATAACTGTGTTAATTGCAATTTGGTAATCTGTTGAACACTTTCTGTGTGGTATATTTCCTTAAATAATGTTTCTAAATATGTATCAGTCAATAGAAAAGCACTGTTAATGGAAACTAATAACTTGACAAGAGCAGAGTTCATGTTAGGAAGCAAAATATACAAAACCCAAATAAGCTGCAGGCTATTTCTGACAGCACGAGAACAGTCATTACCACTGTTCTTTCATTTCATTTTATTTGCCTTCATTTTACAAGTCTCAGGATTAAGTTATGTATATTGACTTGTTATGTCGTCCAGTTCTTTTGTACATTCATTTATAGTTGAAAATAATGTATAGTAGACTCATTACTATTTAAGTTCATGTTTTTTTCAGGTAAGGATTATGTTCAGTCTTTGTAAGCATGGCACGTAAACCCACCGATAATGAACAAGATCATTTGTAACTTGAGTAATGCAGCTACACATTATTAGATCTGAAAAAAATTACCCTCCTTACTTGTACACTCAATAAGTAAACAGCATACTTGCTCTGATAACAGTGACTGCTTTGCTCTTAAGTCTATTAATGGACACTGAGTTACAAGTGGAAGCATAAACAATAGATATATGTAGCATGTCATGAGCTTGGAAGCTTTTGTTTCCAAAATGACATTCTGTTTTCATGTTTCTAGAATGTTAATATTATATTTTGATTTCTGTTTTTTTGTAGAGCATCAGACAGTTAAACTTGCATATCAGTGTCATTCGCTTACAGAACTGCAGGAAATGCTATCAGTTGAGGTGGAAACACCAGTGCTTATCTCACTAGAGGAGGGCTGGTGGCTTCATTTGGGTTTAAAACCAGTCTCCATAGAAACTTTGGAGCAATTAAATACGGATACCAGTAATGCAAACAATTTGTTTCCTACAGAAGTAGAAACATTCACACAATTTACATCATATCAGCTTGAAAGTAAGTATGTTTTTTTTAAAAAAAGTGATAAAAAGGCAAAGATAGATACTTTAACAGAGAATCACACAGTGATAGTTACGTACCTTCAAGAAGGAAGGAAATAGAAGATTTCTTAATCTCAAGAGCAAAATGTTTTATAGCAGTGTGAAGTAACAACACCAGAACAATTAAGGTGTACTTTCACAAGCTTAGAACAAATTGTAGGAACAAAAGTGTTTAACTATACAAAGTAGTTCTATTAATGTGTGGATGAAAAATAGCCTCCACCATCCATAATATTTTCTAATAAAATAGTTTCATGCAGGATAATTTCTTAACAAATGGTAATTTTGCATTGGAATATTTTGACAAAGCAGATATTCATATAGTCCTATCTGCAGAAAGTGGGGAGAGTATATTACAGTGAGAATTCTTTATTTTGTGACTCTGTTCAGACAGGGGGTTTTATGCTGCCTTCAAATGCTAAACTGCTCATAAATTTCAGAATTTCTTATGGAACATTACACATACTTATAATCAAACTTTAACAGGAAATGCAAAAAGTTATGTAGATTTTACCATGTAACTATGAGCTGACTGCAAGGTGCCAGTTGTAGTTGTAGAACTCCCAAGGATTGACAGTAACATAATATATTGTGACACAAATCGGCACCGCTCATGAAAGAACATTTCCACTTAACTGTTTTTATATATCATAAAGTGTTTAGCTACTGTGCTTAACATGGATGTGCAGCAGCAATGCAAAAAATTGCAGTTCTAGCAAGGCACATCTTTAGAGGAAGCTAATTGCATGCTTTACTTCTTTTCTTTCCTCTAAAAAAATAAAAATCTGTTAAGTCTTTTAATCTTTCTTCTTAATGAAATGTGTTGCATCCCACTTCCTAGGAATATAACACCAGTAAGCACCATACAGATGGTGAAAAGTTCTCCAAACAGTAGCATGGCCTTCTATTTCTCAACATCATACATTTTTACTTCGGACTGATTAGTACAAATTTTCTAAAAGCAGATTCTAATGATCTAGGAAGGCAGCAAGAAGATATAAAAAAATGCTTTCTCTATAATTATCCAAAATAGTTAGATCCAACCAGGAGAAAGTAACAAAAAAAAATCTCTGTTGCAGTGAAGAAATGAGATTTTATTTTTTAGGATGGCTTGAAGAGAAGAATTGTGTTACAAACCAGGAGCTGCTTTCTGCTGAAAGACATCAGTCGGACAAAGTAATTAATCCTTACATGTCACCACAGACTAAAAGACAGGACTTTGCCCTGCATATGCGTGCTGCATCTTCTGCCAAAATTCACAGTACGAATACTTCTGTGGAAGAGCTTACTGGAGGAATCTTAGAAAAGAATAACGTGGAAGAGGCGATTTATTTCTTAAACCAAGAAAAGAACCCCCCCACATCATCCGAATCAGTTAACTGTAAAGATGTGTCTTCTAAACAGGACAACTCATCCAGTAGTGAAAAGTCTGCGTCATTTGCACCTGCTACAAAATGGGACAACGATGACTCTGATCTGAGCAACTTTATCATGCTGAGATCTAAACATAGGCTCACCCAAAGAGAGGAAACAAATGATGTAGATAGTCCTGGAAAAAGTATGTGAACCAGTTTATTCTGCCATCTTCCAGGTTCAGTTCTGCTCTCTTATACTAATTACAATGGATGCTAGTTCATAACATTTTTATGATCTTTAATGTAGCCAAGTTTTCAGCTAAGGATCTTACCTTTTGTTTTTTCCTTTGAATATCTTAGGGGATTTTGTTGGTTTGTTTTGGCTGGGGGGGGGACGTCCTTTGTTTTTGGGTTTAGGGTTTGTGGGGGTTTTTTTGTCCTAGAAGTGGTTTTTAATAAAATAAACATGTGAGTTTATTCCTATTCTGACAAAGTAACTCTAAGTGGTACTTTAGGATGGCCATATGTTCTGGATCAGATCTCCTGGCCTCTTTGGAGTAATAGTATTTATCAACTGTAGTTATGAAATTAATTGTAGCTATCAAATAGTAATTATCAATACTCTTCCTTTTGTTTAACCAACACAGTCTAGACAATGAATAAGAGTTAAAGTTCTTCTCTGGAGAGAACCATTTGAGCAAACCCCATCAGACAATGAGGCAGAACAGGTTATGGGGAAAACAGAGTTCTTGGTAGCGCTGTTCTTGTTGATGACAATGCTTATGAAAGAATTTCACACTGTGCATTGAGCATTGCAGAAATGCAAAGTAACAGAGAGCGAAAAGAAGTAGAAGAAAGTCCTTATTTGTTTTAAAAAAAGAAACATTTGTGACACAAAGTATTGTAAGACAGTGATGTATTTCCAGACGCACTTTTCAGGATAAAGTTTTATTAAAAACTAATATTTTTCTTTTATTTTCGGACTTGTATGGCAAAATTTTGACAATCACTTTTATCTGTGTTTCAATTGTATGTCCCAGCGTTAAAAAGAAAAAACAACCAAAAATTACAATAGTTACATAAAAGCTTTCAGCAATAATCCCTATACAATAGAATTAGGATATTTATTAAACTGGAAGCTAATGTAATCCTGTGGAGGGAATTATTTCTCGCTAAAATTCATCTGTTACTGACACTGGTAGAAACATGCTTAAAACACTTCCATGGCCTCAGAAAGCACCAATCCCAATTTAAAAATTTAAAAATGGGAGCTGAGGTAGCTGAGCTGAAGTTTTATGCTGCCATCTAGTGAGCTCTGACTAGAACTGCATCTCCTAAAAAGAAGTCCAAATTGTGTTGGAAGACAATGTTACATTTAGGAATAGGCTTGTGGAGGTTTAAGTGGGTTAAATGCAGTTCAGAATATGTTTAGAGGTAGACCCCAGTGCTGCAGATCAGTTATGTCTTATATGTAGGGAATTCTACATATAAGGAAAAGTATAGGTCTTACCACATTGATGTAGAAATGAGGTAAATTACTGTACACTTTTGTAATAATGAAAAGTTTTTATTATGCATCATTCTAAATTTAACTGAAAATAAGAAATGCCAGCACTGCTTGTAGGGCTCTTTCTCTATTGTCTTTGTTGTTTGGCTTATTTTTTAAAGATGTCATTGTTTATAATATTTAGTTCAGAAAATACACAGGAGGGGAAGAGTAGAAACAGTTCATTGATCCAATTTTGAACCCTGTATAACTTTTCAAAATCAGGAACGTTTTTTTAACTTAACTAGAAAAAAAATTCATTCTTTCTTTTCTTTCTGTCTCTGTATGATCAGTTTGTTTTCTGAGAAAACTGACATTCTTAACTGGAAAAAACCAGCAATATTTAGGAGATACCTATTCAGCCAGAACTGCTCGCAGAAATAAAGAGGTAGAGCTGCCAAAGGAAGCTTTGTGGGCGGAAGCTGTGGCTCATGTGTCAGTATTTGTAAGGAAAAAGGGAAGGAGACTTAGTAACATGTTGCAGAAGATAGCTATAAGACAGGAGAAAAAGTTCTTTTCAATAAACAATTCTTTTCACTGCCATTTGCAGTTTCCATGTTCTTTCTCAGTCACTTAGAGTATCTAGCTTTTCTACCCACATTCGCTGAGATATGTTTCATAATTTGAGCTCCTTATAGTCAGCAACATCTTTCCTCTCATACCTGTTTTTTCTCCATATAAAGGCATATGCACTTCCCTATGGAGCTATATGATAGAGCTGTAGTACCATCTCCTTAATTTTCCCAGCTCTGTATTTTTGCCCTAAGGAAGAGGAACCTGATAACGCCTGACTTCTTGGGCTGTGAAGGCTGACAGGGCCTCATCTCTCTCTGTGTCGTGATGGTCTTTCCATACCATATAAGCCATGAAAACAGAAGTTCATGCGAAGAAAATGTATGTGTCAGAGAAACTGCTTAATTTGATAACATTTTTGCATGTAGAGTCATTCATAGAGCAGTTTTCTTATTCATTGAGCTGTTTTTTTGTTATTTGTATCTAAATGTTCACTTGTTTAATGATTTAGTGCCACAACCTGAAGAACAATGTGTGCATCTTCACGAAGAGAATAGTTCTGTTTGTGAGACTGTAAGAATAGAAGAAGAACTAGAGAATGAGGACAGTGTCACAGTTGATATTCCAGCATCGGGTATACTATTTTTGTATATTGTTTATTTTATATAGCTTTGCAGTATGATTTTATATTAAAAAGTGCTACTCAGACAAATGTGGAAATTATTAGGCCTAGTTTCTGCTCCTTGTGGCTGAAAGCATTCGAAATAGATGGATATTTGTCTTGATACAGATGTGAGAACAGGTTGTGGAATTCTGTCTTAAGATTAAAGCCAATTGCATGTAAGCTAAGAAGTACCAACTTTTGAGTTATGTCTGCTCTAAATCAATAGACATGAAATCTCTTTATCCAGTCAGTACCCTTAAGTTACTATTCTGTATTTTTTTCTCTGACAAAGTAAATGAGAGAATGGGAGGTAGGAGGAATTGGCAGTCATTTTGGTAGGAAACATCTTTAAGATGGTAGTAATCCACTATGGATTTATCTCTATGGATTTATACGTGACTGAACCTTACCCTATGAATTCTTGCTGTTGTACTTTTCAAGGCATTGTTTCAAAGAACATGCACTGACAGCAATTTTGTCATGCGGTAGAAGTGGAGGAGAAGAACCTACAAGATATTTATCCAAGATTTTTACAGCCTCAAATTAAGCACATGCAGTTTTAGAACATTCTAGGCCTAGCACAGATTGGTTTGGTTTTCCATGGAAATGCATTCACTCAAACCATGTGCTTAATGGGAGTCTCTTTCACAGAACCAGTGAAAGGGAAGGCAGTATTTTGATCCCTCCCCATCTGAGAAGGGAATCACGTAATGGCTATAAGCTTATTTTTTATCTATATTTTTAAATAAATTTTGAAGCAAGACTCTTAATGGAACTGGAAAAAATTCAAAGCTTTTCTGCAGTCAAAACAAAAATTATGATTTTGCAAAGGTAGTATTTGTTGAGACTGAATGACCTATTACAGTCTTTGGAAAAAAGTTTCACCATGTTTCACCATGATGGTCTTGCACATGAAGGAGAGGAATCTCTCTCAAAAACAAGCTATAACCAAAACAGAGATTAGAAAGATTCACACAAGCATTTTACTTAACAGTGGACCATTGAAGGTGCATGATTAGAAATACATTTTTAAAATAAATTTATACATTAATACAGGAATGTCTGAAGTTGTACAATGGGCATCCCAAATACTATCTATCTGACCTAGTTTCATAAAGGCTGAAAAACCTTAACATAAAAATATACCTTTTTTTAGAATGCTTAAAAATATGAAGTTATTAATTGCTTATGAAATAGTGCATTGACCAAGTGAAACCAGCTGCTAGTCAAATTAAATAATTTGACTAGATCAGTTGAAGATATTTTTGGAAAGTAATAGCAAATCTTTCAATAGAAGAACCACAGAGTTCTGATCTTGTTCATGTGATCAACTCAACTATAATTTTGAAAGAATGGGTATGGAGAGTTTCATCCTCTCACCTGAGGAAAAGGACATCCCTTTCAACTCATTCAGCAGTTGACAGGTCTGTCATGGATGCTAATAGCAAGAAACTCCGTTGTAATCTGGAAAGGATTTTAAAACAGCCATCCAGAAGCTATTAAGAACTGTTAGTATGAAAACACAAAGAGACTAACAGATTGGCTTGTTTATCCTTGCTAGCCAAAGACATTAGAAGTTAAATACCTGGGAAGGAAAAGGGCTGTTTAAGTTATCATACCAAGTGCATGTAAGGGGACTGAGTCTAATTTTAGACTATTACGTAGAAGAAGGCCGTAGAACAGTGGAATAATAGTACAATCTCACTGGGAGTCACAAGAGTAGAAAATCCTAACTTTTTATCATGGAGTTTGATCACTTTACGAAATGCATGGAAGAAAGCAGTTGCCTGCTGTGAGGCTCAGCTTAATTCTGCCACCCAGGAGGCTCCCTGGCAAGCAACTGTTTTTCTATTAATGTTACAGCTTTCGTGAAGAAGTCAGTGCTGTTTGTGTTTTGCTAGGTCTTTTGAATATTCTTGTCCAGTGGTAATATATTAAACCAATTTTTATTATTATGTTTTGTTTATTGTGCTGTCCAGAAAGCCAAAGCCAGGCTTACTGCCTCTTGGAAGAAGCAGCCACTCCTGTTCTAAAAGATTTGACACATCTGGGTGTACTTGCTTCTGTAAACTGGAACTTTGACCGAGTTAAATTTGATCATACAAGGTTTTTCTTAAAACAGCAAGAGAAAGTGATATGTGATCGTTTCAAAGAAGGTATGTCCTTTTTAAAAAATCATTGGTTTTTTCTTCAATACTAATACAGGTTTAATTGGTGACACAACGTTCAAGATGTTTGGTAAATTAATTTAATAATAAAACTTTCACCAGTTTATGTCGTAGAGTTGTAGTAGCTGATTGCCTCTTTTATTTCCAAAATTGCATCTCCTAGTTCTTCAGCATTACATTTATTAACCTGAATATTATAATACAAAAAATACACTAATTTAATTTAATTTTAAAGTATTTTAGATATGCTTCAGAAATGTTGCTTCTATATGAAACAATGTTTAAATTTTTTACACTAGATTTTAAAATTAAAAGCTGTCTATGTGTTTTTGTTGTTTCTTTCCTTTTAGTAGCTGTTGTTTGTCACTCCCACATGATGCAAAATGCTAAGCCCATGTTAGAGATCAGGAGAAAAGATTTGTGTTTATTTGGTCCTTTCTCACTTCATTTCTCTCCTATGTGGCATGTGAAGACCCTATAAAATCAGAAAAATGAAAACAAAAGCCAGCAAAATCAGTGAAATCTTACAAAGATTTTTGGCTATAGGTAAAGGAAGGGTCAGGAAGACCTCACAGCAAAATATAGACTGTGTTTCAGGAAGATTTAGAAAGTTATTGTATATAACTTATGTGTATAGGAAGTATTTTGAATTCTTTTGAGTTGTACTGCTCATAGTTGAGAACTAGTTGAAGAATAACATAGCAGGCTATTACCTGTCAAGTTTTTTATATTATGCCATAAGTCAAGCAACAAACTTTAGCTATCTCAACATTATTGCTTTCTGTGCTGAACGTATTTTTCTGAAAATAAAACTAAAGACAGTGAAATTACAAATGAGAAGGCAAACAAAAAATTTTAATGGTCTCTGCAGAATAACGGCCTGTTATCTATAGAATTACCATCTTAAAATTGTCAGCAGCGGGGTTCTCTTAATTTGAGGGAGCTTACAAAAAAGCAAACACCATCTTCACAAACGTGAGGGAGAAACTCAGTATGTGTATCTGTATCAGTGAATTACAGAAAGGAAAACAGTGCTGAGAAAAGTATACAGAGAACTACTCCTGCTTCTCAAGATCAAGTAAGAAAATATGTTAGAGTCTGTATTTTAATTCAACATTAATTTAAGAAAACTAATATCCTTTCAAATGCAGTTTATATGCTGTAGAAGCATAGCCTAAAGTAGGAACTGGGCCAAGTGGCATCCATATTCCAACCTCAAGGCCCTCTTTGGCTGTAGATTAGCTGTGCAGTATATTGCCAATTCTAAAATTACAGCAATGAAATCAATGAAAATGTTTAGTTGCTGAAATACTGATGAGGTAAATAGCCGTCTATTGGACCTTACTTTTAAGTGCAACTGTCTTCTGAGGAATGGATAATATTCACCCATCCCTTGTTACACAAAAATAACTGTTGTTGAATACAAGATTGACCTATGAAATAGGTGGGTTTTTGTATTAGAGCTCAAGGAAAGCAGTAAAAAATTTTTGCTCACGGTTTAAAATACTGAAAAAAGACAGGTTGACTTAGCTACTGTTGTTTGCACTAAGAGACAGAAAAGTGCAAGGGAGGTCTTGCATTTTGTCCCCGACTAAAGAAGCAGAAGGAGATAAGAATTTTCTTGCTGGAAGCTCTATAGAATCATAGAAAAGAGGAAGATTCTTAACAATTCAATCCATTCCCAATGAATATTTCTCTAACTGTGTAGGAGATTCCAAAACCTCCCTGGTAACTTGCTTCAGTCTTTTGTTGCCTTCCTGGTTTTAAATAGTTTCACAATATCCAATCTTATTCCACTTTGCTCCAGAGTATGCTGATGCATTTTCTCATCAATTCCCCAGTGAACATAGAAAACAATCACTTACTATGATGGTGTTGATCTATTAGAAGTTTATTATTCCCCTGCTGGTCTTTCCTTTCTGCACCAAATATCATCAAATGCTCCAGTCTTTCTTCATAAAGTGTGTTTTTTTACTGTGTTGCTTTCTTTCTAAATGACCTGTATTCCTTACTGAGTTTTTATGGTGAGTAGTGTCAAGAACTGGACAGCCTAATCCTTCATTTTCAGCACCTTCACTTGACAGACATGAACAGTCACTTTCTGTCTTTTGATAGAGAATACCGGCAAGATCTTTGTCTTCTATGCCATTTCCAGCTAATTCTTCTGTATGCTGTGTTCATAAGTTTGATTTTTCCTTCCTAAGTGCTTCACTTGTCTTTTTTAATTAAAAGCTATTTTGATTACAGTACCTAGAACTAGCTAATATTTTTCTTGTGTAACGCACCTCATTTGGTAATTCCTTGGTCAGTTGTAGCAATTTATTCTTTAATTATCTTCCTCGACCATTTTTAGCATCTTGAAGTATGGTTTTTACTATTAAGTCCACCTAGTCTGCAACAGTCACATATTTCCTTTCTTAAGATAATTAACTATGCCACTCCCTGTGTGCAATTCCCAAAAATGCCTTCTTTCTTCAAACTAGTAATTCGTTCCTCTTCAGTCAAGTCCTTGAAGATTGATTCAAAATGGGTAGGTGATACAGAGTATGTAGGCCATAAATTGATTTACTCTGTGTGTCAAAGAAGAAGCAGATGTCCTCCAAATTTACCTTCTCACAGAATGTTTAGATTCTCATCAGGAGAGGTTAATTAGGTCTGGGGAAGGTGATATCAGAAGTTAAGATTCCACATGGATTGTTATTGGAAGATAATATGAATTTTTCTCATGATATGTGTGAAGACCAGCTGGGTCCCAATCATTTGCAAGAAAGAACGTGGCTTTTGTAGTCTAAAATTTGGTGAAAAGCTCAATTTGAGGTTATCACTGCTTTAAAATTGCTTATTGATTAGTGGGTAATCTGGCATTTTGATTTCTTGGAAAGAGTTATGAAATGTTTGGAAAAGGGTTAGAAGGAGTTACAGTGCTGTTGAAAAATTTTGTAAGTTGACTAGTCAGATGAGGAAATAGTAAATAGTAATCTGAACAGCTAGGCTTATATGATGGACCCAAAGTTGGGAAATGTATCCATTTCCATGTATGTTTAAAGATTGCCTTACTAACATCAGTAAGGCAGTATGGATTTAATGGCACACCTAGGGAAACTGTTATCCCTTCCTCCATCAAGCACCATCTATCCCTACACACCTTTCAAGAACACTTTCCTGTGTGCCGCTTGCTCTGGGTCAGATGACATGGGAAAAGTTATGCTATATCTTAAGCTATTATTTGCCAAAATCACCAGATCTGACCTTCCAAAATTATGTCTGTTTAATTGTGTTTAATGGCCATTCTGAGGTACCGGGATGTTTTAAATGGATTACATATGTATAGCATAATTTCTGAAATTTTATATAGACTACACCTGTGTCTTCTGTTTGCAAAGGTAAAGTAGATGAGAAGGAGGTCATGCTGTTCAGACACGCTGCTTTGGTGCATCTGCTGGTGACAGTTCGAGATCTTCTGTTGACGTGTGGCTTGGACACAGCGCTAGGTTTGTTTTTAGTAGTGAATAATGGTACCCAGAAACCTGATGCTTTGTGTGTATTCTGCAGTCCCTCCTTCATGTATGGAGGCTGTGGTTCTTTGCCATTGGTATACCACCAGCGTAGCTTCAATGTGATACTCAATCCCCTTTGCTTTTCTGTTTCTGTTCCATCATCAGAAATTAATTCACTGTAGATTGTACTTTGGTAGCGTATGTGCTCAGTTCATGCCTAATATACCACTGTTCATATTATTATGTGGATTTGCCTAAAAAACATTCATATGAACTTCCATAGATATAATATGCTGTCTTATATCACAGAATGACAAATTTTCATTGAAATCTCTGTGTGGACACTGAGAAACATGCAAAAATGGCAGGTCCTTTGTTGTTTACAATCCACCTTCTGTGAGTGTGGAATGCTTCCCAGCTAGAAATATGCTTAGTTTCCTTTGAAATGAGGTACTTAAAACTGAGGACGTTTTAAGCAAAATCTGAAATGTTGTCTAATGTATCAGGAGGCAGGGAATTTGAAGTTACAGTGCAATTCTTGGCACTGGACTCATACAGAAGCTTTTTTTGAACTTTTGTGGTCTTATGCTATTTGGATTTGGAATACAAAAATTTCTTGTAACCCAATTTTACGCCTTAAATGATAGTGTCATGCTTGTCAGGTTCCTATAGTTGTATATTGTGAATTTTCAGATAGATCTATCAGAAGAGATTCATAAGGAGCTGAACTGTTATGAATGCTCTAGGGAAGTCGGGCTCCTTCTGCCTTTATAGGAGATAAGGCAGTTCAGAGCACCTAACTTCAGTCACTCTGAATTATCCCTTAATGGGTATCCTTAAAATTGATGTAAAATGGAAAACATCTGCCATAAACTGAACTGTGGGGAAAAGAAATTATTTCGTATTCATTAAAAAAATTCTAGCAATAAAAGAGTTGGAAAAAATACAAAATTAATATATAAGTAGAATCCTGAGTAGAATTCTTTTCTACAATTACTATAAAAAATGTAGGAGGATGGGAGAGAGACAAATCAGCTGTTCTTCCTCCTCTGTTCTGTTGTAGCAAAAGCACTCCTGGATGGTATTTCAGAATTACACAGCACCTGTCCTTCCAGATCCCAGCAACATCTCACACAGAAAACTGCACAAGTAAAAAAGATCTGAAAAAAACTTAGAAAATTGAGCCAGGCACTAAGTAGGCCCTGTCCTCCCTTTGGTTGTGATGTTGTGCTGTGCTGTGTCACATAGTTATCTTAGATGTATTTTTTCTTTATTCATTTTCAAATAATTCGAGCATTGTTCACCATTTATAGACAAAAGGATAATTTGAGAAATAGTTGCGATAAGGTGAAGAGTGGTGAAAACAACAGGACATGTAAACCTTTGGACAGTGGGAGTATAAATAAAGTTGTTACTTAGTATAAACTGTATAGGCTCGTTAAATAGTTCTGCTGCTGGTATCTGCAGCTATAGAATGCAAAGTTCTACAATTCTTGCTGGAGTTGTATAACATATACTACAGGAGGTATAGCAGTTTTATAAAGGCCACTTATATACCCGATTAGTGCTAATAGTGTCCTTCCATATTGGTGACCCATTAAATTTTCATCTTTTTTGTGCAAGAGATACCTTCACATAGATTTTAAATTTATGTGTAGAATAAACACGAACCTTGGCAATTATCTTCATCACTGCAATTACTTCTTTGTTGCTTTATTAACAGGTTATTTGTCCAAGGCAAAAGATATCTATAAAAATATCTTAGAATCGTGTTTGAATAACATCTGGAGGCAGTTGAAGATTGTGCAGTACAGCAGCCAGAAAAAGCATGAAACAAATCCCAAAATAACAGAGTTTCAGTGTCGAATTTTAAACTGGATGCAAAGATATGGAGGGGAACACAGTGTTAAGGTTAACAACATAAACAATTTCTCTAAGCAAACAGAACTTCTCCAAACTATGTGAATATTTATAAAATCATCTTTCAGCAAGGGTTGGTTTACGGAGGAAAGTCTTATAATTACCTTTCCAACTCACAGTATCTGTTAAATAAGGGTGACATAAAGTTTAAGACCTCTGTCAGGAGCAGTGCAGGTTTCTGTTTGATGAAATCTACCCTTACTGCTTGACTGAAATAACATACATACAAATTTTGACATTACCAGTGCTTCATCTTGTTCTAGGTGGTTTTATTTCCCTGGTAAGTATATTGTACCACATCCCTTACAGAAAATTATGTTCTAATCTTGTATTTGAAGTTCTCAATCTTCTGATGCAAAGCGAATCACAGCACAAGTCAGGATTGTATACTTGTACAGAGTGGCTCAGCACATACACGCCATGGAGTATACGGGTATTGTTATCCATAGACAACCTTTGCTTAACCCATGTATTGGTCTAATCTCCTGGCACTATGTTTATATAGGAAGCAAGTATCTGTAAGGGATAGTTATGGCATGGAGGACAGAGTTGTGGAGGAGATTCAAGTTGCCCAAAGACATTTTTTTCTGAATATGTGAATATTTCGGGTAATACAATGCAGTGCAAAACACCATTGTCATTTGCAGATTATTTATTTATTTACAGAATACTTAATCACATAATGAAACAGAAGGGATAAAATATATAATTTTTTAAGTGTCCTGACTGTTTGGAGTAGAATTTATGCTGCTGAACACACAGCCAAAAAAGACAAATCTTCCAGCTAACTTTCATTTATTTTAACTTCTTTCCACACTTCACTTCTTGGAGCTTTCTTCTTCCTTTGTTAAGAGTTGCGCTAAGAGCTCTGAACATCGTTTGATTAAATTCTCCTGAGAAGAAAAATATAATAGCTTGCTGTACACCCTTTTAGAATTTAAAATGGAAATGAAGCAACCAAAACAAAATGGTGTTGATTGTCTTGGTGTCTGTCCTTCAGCAGACCCTCTAAGCCTATTCCAGCATCATTTTCATCTTAAGAGTGCCATGTTCATGAAACTAGAATTATGCTGTACTAGGAGACAAGAATTTGTCATCTTAATTTCAGCTCAGTGACAATTTTGCTTTTCTTCTGAACTCCACTCGATAAAGTTTTTTACATTTTTAACTGTAACTTTCCTGAGTTTTCATTTGCTTGATTGACTTAAACTTAAGGTCATGCACACATATCCATGCAGTGTAAGAATATATGTGATTTTATTCACAGTTATAAGATTGTTTAGTATTACCTAGAATTCAGGGACAGGTTTCAATGAGCCAGAATAGGCAGAAGGAGATTAGGTTTTAATAAGAAGTTGTACTGAAAAAGCCATTTCCTGTTCTATCAGAACACATCACATCAGCGTCAATTAATATGATGTGAAATAATCTGGTTATCCTTTTATTAGCCAAAATTGTTATTGATGCAGGATTATAGTGGGACGATTCCTCTGTTAGCAAGAAGCTGCTAATGGAATAAAGTGAACTTTACTCATTTGTACTCATGATTAGACAGAACACGACTAAAAATGTCATCTAGCTCACAACAACATGGAATAAGTACGCTGTTGTGTCATGTGTGAAAAAAACAGGTCTGCATTTTAAAATACAGTTGTCCAAAACTGTTTTAAAAGGACCCAGTCGGTCATCAGGTGGCTGTTCTATAAAACAGCACATGGAAATACAAATCTGCCTTAAGCTTGTCAGGCTGACAGATACCCAGAAGTTCTTTTCTGACAAGATCTAACACACTATTAATGTTCACATATATAATTATCTTGCATCTCTAAGTCTTAACAGTTAGACAATGCCGTGTACCTCCTTAAAAATCTTATCTTGTGTGCACCATGAAAAATGTCTATACAATGCCATAAAGGTTCAGAGATTATCCTGTCTGAAAGTATGGTGTCAATCCTGTGTATACATATTCTTCTTTACATGTGTTGATTACATAGCACATGTTCAGTTTGTATTGCTTGAAATAATGGACAAAGTCAACGCCTTCTCTGGTAGCGATTCTTTTTAAAACTATGTCGGTTTCCTAGGTTCTAATACTTTTCAATGTTTTCATCTTAAGCAGGATTTTATGAGTCTCAGAGATAAGCAGTCTCTGGCAGCAACACTTCAGTTGTTACTACTCCATCTATGGTCTGGAAAATCTTCCTAATTAGTTCAGCACTGCATCTAGTACCTCTGTCTAGTACATCACCATCTTACAGGCTAAGTTCTAGATATCTTCAGTTTTAAGTTTTGCCTCCACAGGGATGATGCCTCTAATGTGACAGTAATAATCTGTCTAGTGCAACAGTAATAATTAGTATAATGTCTTTAGATAGCATTTTTACTTTGAATCAGATGTCCTGCTTTAAGATTTCTTCTAGAACAGCTTTGTTCATAAAACTGAATTCCGATACCGATGTCTTCTCTAATATTGTTTCTCTGACTCTTGTAATAATGCACTCATGCACCTGGGTTTCAAATCGGTGATGACAGGACAAAAACCGTCAGCAAAAGTTTGACCCTGGATATGGAGCAAGCAGACTTTGGGGTGCTTAAGGGAGCTAGTTAGGAAGGTCCCTGGGAATCTGGTTTTGAAGGTATTGGAGTCCAGGAATGCTGGTTGCTTTTTAAGAGCCATCTCTTAATAGCACAGGAGCAGGCAATTCCAAAATGTCGGAAGTCAAGTAAGTGGGGCAGAAAGCCAGCTTGGCTGAGCAGGGATCTTCTTCCAGACCTTAGGCAGGAAAGGACATTGGAAGCAAGGACAGGCGATATGGGAGGACTACAGAGATGCTGTTCACCACTGTAGGGAGAAAATTGGTGTGGCCAAAGCTTGATTAGAGTTCAAGCTGGCCAGCACTATGAAGGCTGACAAAACTGACTTTTTAAAATATGTTAATAGCAAAAGGAGAATCAGAGATACCGTTGGCCTGTTGCTTGATGATGTCAGTCACCTCACGAACAGTGACGTAGACAAAGCAGAGATGTTTAATGCCTTCTTTGCCTCTGTATTTCGCACTGATGATGGGCCCAGGGACCCCCAGAGTCCTGTGCTGAAAGACAGTGACTGGGGGGATGATAAACTCCCAGCTGACCCTGAACTTGTTCGATGCTTGCTGCTCCAGCTGGATGCATGTAAATCTATGGGTCACAATGGGATTCATCCCAGGATACCGACAGAGCTGCCCAATGTCATTGCGGGTCCTCTCTCTATTATTAGAGTCTGGAGAGGTCCCAGTCAACTGGAATCTGACAAATGTTGTCTCAATTTTCAAGAAGGGAAAGCAGGAAGACCCTGGTAATTACAGGCCTGTATGGAGAAGGTTCTTCTGGGAGTTACTGGAAAACACTTGAGACAACACAGTCACTGGTGATACCCAGCATGGGCTCACGAAAGTCCTGCTTAATCAACTTAATTTCCTTTTATAACAAGATCATCGATCTAGTTGACTGAGGGGGTTGGATTTTAGCAAAGCTTTTGATACTGTCTCTCGCAGTATCTGTCTGGCTAAACTGTCCAGCCCACAGCTAGACACGTCCATAATATGCTGGGTGAGTAGTTGGCTGATGGGTTGGGCTCAAGGGGTTATAGTAAATGGGGGTACATCAGGCCGGCGGCCAGTCACCAGTGGGGTTCCCCAGGGCTCAGTTCTAAGGCCAGTGCTCTTTAATATTTTTATAAACGATCTGGACACGGGAGTCACAAATACATTACATTAGTTTGTTGAGGATGCTAACCTCAGAGGAGCTGTGGACACCCTTGAGGGCAGCAAGGCCTTACAGAGAGCCCTGCTAGGCTAGAGAGCTGCGCCATCACCAGCCCTGTGAAATGTAACAACAGCAAGTGCTGGATTTTCCACCTGGGATGGGATAATCCCAGTTATATGTACAAACTGGGGGATAAGAGGCTGGAGACCAGCCCTATGGAAAGAGATCTGGGGGTTTGAGGGTTTGGGTTGATGACGAGTTGAGTATGAGTCAACAGTGTGCCCTGGCAGCCAAAAGGGCCAACTGTGACTTGGCGTGCATCGAACACAGCAGAGCTAGTGGGCGAGGGAGGTGACCGTCCCACTCTACACTGCACTGGTGCGGCCCCACCTTGAGTCCTGTGTGCAGTTTTGGGCACCTCAGTATAAGAAGAGCATCAAACTATTAGAGTGTGTCCATAAGAGGGTGACAAAGATGGCCTTTCACAGGCCTCCAGGCAAGACTTAGGAGGAGTGGCTGAGGTTGCTTGGTTTGTTCAGCTTGGAGAAGAGAAGGCTGAGGGGAGACCCCATGGCAGTCTACAGCTTCCTCGAGGGCAGCGGAGGGGTAGGTGCTGATCTCCTCCCTGTGGTGACCAGCAATAGGACACAAGGGGATGGAATGAAGCTGTGTCAGGGGAAGTTCAGATTGGACATTAGGAAAAGGCCCATCACTGAGAGGGTGGTTGGTCACTGGAACAGACTCCCCAAGGAATGGTCACAGCACCAAGCCTGTATTAGTTCAATGACCTTCTGGATGATGCTTTTAGTCATGTGGTTTAGTTTTAAGTAGTCCTACAAGGAGCAGAGAGATGGACTCGCTGATCCATGTGGGTGCCTTCCAACTTGAGATATTCTATGATTCTACGATTGTCATTTTGGAAAATTCTGAAAATTTTTGCCACCTGCTTAGTCAATCTCGTGCTTTCTGTGCAAAAGGGAAAGAAAGATGTATGCAGGCTGAAAGAAGTTTTTTTTTTACAGTAGTAGAGTTTCTTTTACTTGTTTTCTTCCAGGTACTAGTCATAACAAGAACGGACTCTGAGAGAGAAAAAGCTGCCCTCATTCACACTTTATCTAGAGTAGAAGGTAAAATATTATTTTTATGTGTATTTTTGGAAGAAAAAGTGGCTGTTACTCTGTGCCTCATTGCATTGCTGTTTGCATGGTTTTTGCAGGTATCTCTCCCTTTTCTTCTCATCAGGAGCATTTCTATGTGCTTTTCTCACTGTTTTGTGTTTCCTAGCTCTTCCATTAGCCTTCTTCTTTTCCTGTAATTTTATTTTCCCCTGATTAAGAGTTCTGGTATGATGTTTTCTGCTGCAAGAGAATGATATTTCATCTGCCAAGTCAAAGATTTATTTAACGAACACAATGGAGATGTGGACAGCCCATTGACTAATTATAATTACATCTATTGTCTTGGTCAGATTGTCTCTTTGTTCTTAGCTGATCAGTGCTTGCAAGTATTCTGCCTTGCAGGCTTTTTAAGACCAGTTAGAATTTCGAAGTCTTAAATAAGCTTCCTAGCATGAAACCTTAAATGAGTAGGTAGGTACAGATCATGATGTCCCTTAGCCGTCTGTTGCTGACCTTGTTTGCTAATTTGCTAAATGTGTGAGCGTAAGCTGTATCAATCTATTAAACTCAAGGAAAAAAAATACACTATGTCTGATATCCCAGCACCCCACTGCTACAAGCAACACTTTAATCAATTTATCATTTTACCTGTGAGTAATTGAACAAGCTTGTTCAACATCATAGATTCAGCTAGTAAAAGAAACATGTTTCAGGAAGAGTGTTATTTGAGCCTGTATTTATGTTTGGAGCAAGCCACTGATTCCTTTCATATTGCTTTTTAAAACCCATTTTTGTAACTCCTTCTTACTTGAACCTTATCAACAGTGTCATGTATTGTATTGTTCTTCTGCTGTTAAAAACAAAGTTAAATTTCCTGTCCTGTTAAAAGAAGAAAGTGTGTCTTTTAGAATGTTTTGAAAGGGAGGAGGCATGCTCACAATTCTTTTACTAATGATAATATTTAATGAAAAGTATTTTATTTGTTTTAAGATCTTAAGTCTTGGTTGCAAACACAGGTCAATCCAACTAACTAAACTTCTGAAGAGAAGCATTTGTGTTATACAAATACCCATTTTTAGTTACATCTTTCAGTCATAAATTTGGAAGTGTACAGAAGTGTAAAGGAATTTAAACTATAAAGGGGTGAAGATACTTCCTTTTGCACTAGCCTTTAATTTTTCATTTTAAGGTGATCAGGTTGTGAATTTGTGAGACATGAAACTTGTTTGCACTACTTCTTCTTTGAGTTCAAAAATGGAAGCTTCTAAATCATTTTACCCACCAGGACAATACAAACTAAAATTGTGTAGGACTTCATCAAGATAGACAATGTAATATATAAAATTCTAATATCTTGTGTTAAGTTCCATATTTGCTGCTTACTGCTGTGCATTAATTCATACCCACAGAGGGTCATTTGTTTGATTAAGGCTTTAATTCTTTTTATGCAGGTTTAAAATCTACGGATTTGAATTCTGAGAAAAAAGGAACCTTTTTAGGTTGTAAAGATATCATAAGCAAGTAAGTTAAATTCTTGATTTTTTTAGAACAAAGTCTTTACTCAGGACTAATGTCAGTGAAACTTTTGTTACTTTTGTTCATTTACGTGGGACTTTCCACTCTGAAGTAAAAATTTCAGAGTATGGATCTACAGCTTCATTCTGCTAGGGGAGAGGTTTTTCCACTGTCTAGTAAAATGCTTGGTTCTGGGGATCAGAGGAACTTTTAGAAAACATGAATTGCATGGTTTTGACATTTTGTTTTGTTTCGCATGTTTTAGAAAAACTTGTTTAGAAAACTGTGTAGGAAAAGATGTTTTAGAAAAAAGGGGAAAGGGCATAAGACAGAAATAATGAAAAATTATGACATTGCAGGAAAATATGAATGCTTAAAGTAGATAATTGGAAGAGAGGAAGTACGGGTTTTAAATTTTAGATTAATTTTTAAAGAAGTTACAGTTTTAAATTCAGGAAGTTCTTTTATGTAAATAGACTTTAAACAGTGATAATTCTTCAAAGTAAAAATGTGTTTCTTTTGTTCTGAGGGTAATTCTACCTGAGCTTAATTTTTATTACTATTTTGTTGGTTTTTTCAGCCTTAGTAGATATTCCTGTGTTATTGTACATCATCAGCAAATAGGAGCTGACTTCCCTTGGACACACTTCTCATTAGTAATGGAATATGATTATTCTGAAAACTCTTGCTGGAAAAATCTGTGCAATAACCTGAATGTTACTTACATGACTTTTAAAACTGCCATCCCTGAAATAGTACAAATTGGTAAGTGGTCTCCAGGATTGTAATAAACAACTGGGCTGGTATATGAGAAGAAAGCATTTTCTCTTCCCTAAAATGCTACATTCATGTGCCTGTGGAAGAGAATGAGTAACAAATTATGAAGGCTAAAGCCAAGCAAAGGGAGCTGGTTTATCTATACAGCAAGAAAGGAAAGTGTTTTTCTGAGGGTGTGAGCTTAGTTTTGGACAGGATGTAGTAGTAAATGTTGGTTGTGCCAAGACTTGTGCCAAGTCCACAGACTGTTTACAGTTGCTACAAGCAGTATCCACCCTTCGTCATGCTAAGGGAATGTTGCTGTAGATCTGAAGGAATGTTGATCTAAAGGAATATAAATTAAAGCTTCATTTCAAAGAGAGTCAGAAGAGTTTTAATTTTGAAAAAAAGAACCAAAAAAATACAATGGAAGCATTTTAATGGCATGTATAAAAACTGCATTTTTAAAAGATATGTCTATTTAAATACCTAAGTGTATCTTTAGTTTTTTTCTTACAAAACTACTGTCTGACATACACAAAAATGTTTCAGGGAACACCTGTGGTTCCTTTCTTCTGGAGGTACAGATTCCATATGTATTTCTGACAACTGAAGGTCTTCTTAATATGCCAGACATTCTTCAGCTTTTGGAATCCAAGTGAGTGAAATAACCTATTTAATCTTACTGACTATTTATTTTCAGGGCATGTATCTTGTCCGACTAGAGTCAGACATGATATACTACATGATATATCATGTAGTAGCCATTTACTTGGCTATCACGTACATTACTGCAATGACACCATTAGCATTTGAAGAGACAAGAAGATGAGTTTTCTGCTGAAGTTGATTTTAATGATGAGTTGGCATTTTTAGTTAAGGCAACTTTTTTAATTGTCTGCTTTTCCCTGAAAATCATAATGTTACCATAAAACATTTTTTGCTTTGGTGCTTCTTGGTGCTTGGAAGACTTTGTATTTAATTCTTCAAAAAAATTGCTTTTGGATTTTTTGGGTTTTATCTACTGGAGCTATGCTAAAAAAAACCCAAACCAACAAATAAACAACAGTAAAACAGTCTCATTTTCTGATGCATCACAGGTTTTGGGAGAGGCTAAGTTAAAAATAAAAACTACTTTATTTGTAAAATTCAGGTCTGGTATGCACTTAATTTTGAATACTTTTTAACCTGCACAAAAAAAAAAAAATCCTCTTTGTAAGTCATTTCACATGTATTTTTTTCTTTGACATAATTTTCTTGCATTTTGCTTTCACAATATTAAATATCTGATAAAAGTACCTTTTATCATGGAGAGGAAAGAAAACACAAAGAAACAGGGGACAGAGCAGCAACATTTCTTAAACATGGTGACAATGATATGGATGATTGATTTCACCTTGTTGCGGAAGAGGTGTGCCAGTTTCAATCCCTGCTGTATCCTGGAGTCAGCTGTGAAGCCATTTTTGAGCTGTGGCCAATTACAGTTCAATAGGAAAAGAACTGACATGTAAAATCTGAACATTTAATTTGACATACACATTTAAACTCTGACCTATTCAAATTCTCTGTTCAGCCTAGCCATAAGCTAAATAGCCAGGAATGCTTTCTGGTACTTTCTCACTATCTCCTTTTAGCACTGATGAAGTAATTAAATAGGTGAGCAAAGAGCTATACAGTTTCAGAAGAGCTTAGAGTTTACTTTTTTGGTTAATGTCTGAATACACTGTCCATACAAGTTTCTAGAGGACATGCTGCTGGCAGATTCAGGTTTAGGTCTCTCTTGTTTCCTGGGGATGAGGCCGAGTAGTGTGACAATTATCTTTTCTCAAAAGCCCTAACCATTTGATATTATTCAGCGAGTCTTTGCTAACACAGCTGGTAACAGGAGGCTGTGCTGCTGGCAGTTCTCGTTCACTCAGAAAAATTTAGGATCATACCAATGGCAGTCACGGAGTTTTCACCCAGTTTGCTTTCCCTTTTCTTGATTTATCTAAATTTCTGTATTACGTCTTCTTTTCTTAAACTCAGAGGCTGTATATCAAGGCCATATTTGGTGTCGTTAGCAGCATAATTTAATAAATCCAGAAATATTTCATTAAGTCACTGCTACATTGATGTGTATTCTTCAAATGTGTCTTAAAAGTAAACTCGAGCATTTGAGAAAGATGAAGGTATGAAAAGACTGTGTAATTTAAAATGATGTATTAAGAGATGTATGATATTCGTTTCCTTTAAGAAAATCTTATTATTTTACTTAACTGAGATTTAATAAAATAATTTGACTTCTTCAGGTACAGCATTACCTTTGTTGAAAGAAGCAGTAGTTACTCCCTAAGGCTCTTCGGAAGTACGGATCGATATGTTGTGTTGACAATAGATGAATGTACTGCTATCTTTTTGCAGGTAAAAAATGAAACTAGTACGTCCAAATTCATTTATGCATTGGGTCACTTCTAGGCCGTATCTGCAGCCTTCTAACATACATTTTCTTCCTCATAATCATATTTAATTCATGCATTGTCTCATGAATTATTTCAGTATTCATTAACTCCAAAATTCTGTCTGTGTCTGACTAATTTAAAATGCTCCTATGTCTGTACCTGCATTTCTTTGCAGCGGTGTAATATTTGACCTGACATTGGATTGTATTAAATATAGTTAAAGGATGTACGCTTGAAAATAGGGCTGTATAAAGGAATATTGAAACAACCACTTAACTGTATCTGTGACTATATTCTCTTACTAGTGTGCATGTTACTTCCTCCCATTTCAGATAGTTATCTGAATTCATCTAGACAATAATTTGTCCTACTTTTAATAAAAAGTAAGACTTTAGATGATAGTATAATACTTAATTTTAGTATGCCGCAAGACAGATGACTTTACAGGTAGCAGAACTGCTACTGAAAGATAGATGAAGAATTAAATGATCAATTAGTATTGCAAGCACAATGCAAAAGCTTGTGACAGTCATGGCAATATATCTATTTTGTTTTTATTTTTTATATTACTTTTTTGGTAGAGCGTGGAAGAACTGAATTATGAGAAATCCTGTGACAATGTAATATCAAAGCTGATGGCACTGTCGCTCCAGTATACATGCTGTTGGATTCTTTTCTATTCTAGAGAAAGAGTGAGTTTAGAGTAAGTTATGAAACTCTTTTGTTATCTTGGTATTTTTAAAACAAACTTGTCACTATAGGGAGCTGCTTATTAGAACAAGCTAACACTTTGTTCTTTGAATTTCCCTGAGGAACACATTCCTCTTAGAACAATATGAATATTGTAAGCTTGTATTTCTAGTGTGTTTTGGACGTTGAACTTAGTTACAATGTGTCATGCTCCTACTGAAAAACTCAGTGGAATGATAGAAATAATAGTATCACTGGAGACCCCAAAAAAAGCTAACAAAGATGTTTTTCTTCAGTTAGGATCTCTTTAGTCTTACACAAGAGACAAAGAAATGGTTGTTGTAAAACAACAGGAATTGAGGCAGGTAATGCTAATATGAGGTGTATTTCAAGTCAACAGGTCCAGAAATTCCACAACACTAAGGATATTAACTGCTGCAATTTTCTTTATAACTGTCTGAAGTAAATTAACCGCTACAAAATACATGGTTGTGAATTACTGTGTTAGCATCATTCTGTATCGTTTGCAACAGGGAGACGTTCTTTAAGTGTTCTTCCAGACCATCAGTAATTTTTCTTTTGCTATGGAAACACAGCTTTTGTTACTATAGTTCACAAGGATTCCTTTACTATCTATCGTGAGACTTTTTTTCTATGAGGCAAATTTGCCATGCATCACCTTTCCTCTCTGTGTGATTTTTTTCCAGTGACTGACCTGGATTCAGTCCTTTTTCTTCAGGCCAGGCTTTCTTTGCTGTGGGCTGACTCCATTTGCCTCCTCACAGTGCGTCCTTCAGCACTTAATGTGTCCTCATTCTCCTTTCATCAGCATTAATGCTCAAACTGTACCAGTATTCTGAATTCGGGAACTGGAAAACATGGAATTTATTAACACGTGGAACAAACGCTTTGGAATTATTACATGTGCATAATAAATATTCTTGGTCCAATGAAACTGTTTTGTAGGTACAGTCTCAGGGGAGACACTCTGCTTAACCTTGTCTTAATTTATGCCACTATAATTGAACTTACACAGAAGTCAGAAGACTTTGAAGTGAAGGTAATTTTTTTGGTAACAACCCTTCTGTTTTAATCTTCACTGTATGATATTTTTAAAGTGCTTAGTCAAGTATGCATTCTACACCAAAACCAGAAAATAGCTCAAAATTACTAAAACAAGAGAGAGGAGCTTAATTTGGTGCTGCTGAAGTCAGTGAAAAGACTGTGTTGAATCCAGTACAAGTTTAATCAAATTCAAATAGCAGCTGAAGTGTTTTTATGACTAGGAGTCAAGAAATGAGATTGTACCTTTAATTTTGTGTAATTATTAGAATGTGTATTAACTCTGCTTATGTCTTAATTTGAAGCTTCAGATTAATATTATGTTGTTAATGTAGTAGAATAAAAGAAAAAGTAATTTTCTCTGCTGTCAGCTAGTGTGGGTTTTTTTTAGCGTGGCAAGATAAATTAACTTTTTTCATTGTAAATCAGAAAATGCAGTATTGAGAATAATCAACACTTAAAAATGGGGTGAAAGTTCCATTCTGTTTACAAAGTTGGTGTCTGTAACTTATTTCTTTTGCATGAAATAACATCTTTTTAGGCAATTTTTTACTTATTTGCATATTAGAGTTTGTTTCAAATTTATCTAGTTAAATGAAGTTTAAAGAGAGGACAAAGGTTTTTCCATTCCATGTACTCAGCAGTGTAGTTCGTGTGGAAGTTACTTAACTTTCAAAGTGTCACACATCATCTTAACCTATATTAGGATTTCAGAATTGCCTACTTTATTAGTAACTCTTATTATACCCATAAATTTGATCACATATAAAAGACCTATAGGATAAACTAATTTCACCTGCATAGGATTTGCATAAATAAGGAGTGCAATTTGCAGCCAGGCTAGTGGTCAGAGGTTGGGGTTTGTCTATCGATCCTTGCATGGATCAGGTTTAATTACTCCCCATTACAAGCTGTTTTGTTCATGCTTTCCCATTTATCTTCTGTAGCAAATTAAGTCATCCCTTAGTGTAAGTTTTGACCAAAAATATTATGTATCACTTTTAGGTAGTTCTTACGCCAGGGATTGAAGAGACAGCACTGGTAATTCGTCAGATTGCTGACAACATTTTGATAGCATCTAATATCAGTCCTTATGAGTGGTTGGACAAATCCTGGCTTTCTGTCTTGCCATCTGAGGTTTGTTTATCTTTCCATTAAATCACACTGTTTTCTTACTGTTTCTCAAACTCATAGATTTCTAGGGTTTATTATTGTTCTCTTAAAATATATTGTTAAAATAAACATTGTTATTGTCCATGTCCATATTTTTATATATGTGCGTATGTATACACACACACACATACATAATGCTTCTGTCATCCTTGCCAGCACAATTAGGTGCAACTTCAACTTTTCCTGTGTTTTCACAATTAACTAGTAGAGAAGTTTATCCTCCACATCTGCTGGCCAACGTGTATTGTTCTACAGTTCTAAGCACTCACTTTAAAAAAATATATAAATTGTAAAAGATAAATGTACAATGGCTCACTTGGGCAGGAAGCCAAATTCATCAGTGCTGATCAATTACTGAATCAAGGGTGTTGCATACAGACTTGCTTTAATACAATAGAGCAGAAATTCGTTTAACTTCTCATGCAGTGGTAGATATTGGATATTTACAATAAATGCTGGAACAGGTCTATCAGTCACAGTCAAATATATGATGTTCTTTAACTTGTATACTAAGGTTTTCGAATAAAAATATGGATTTGTTCATTTTATGTGGAAGCCTTGAACTCTTGTAAAGCCGAGATCCTTTTTAGCTTTTGCAAAACTCAGAAGCATTTTAAAGCAGGTATTGGCGTGGCCTTTCAAGTGCGGGATATTGGATTATAGGTTTTCCCATTCAGAGATTAAGGATCCTGGTAAAAGACAGAGGAGTCATTGATTATATTTAGTCTCTGTTAAAGGTATTACATCCTGACATCTGTTGAGTGCAGAGCTTTATGAAAGTCAGGAACTGGAAGCTGACATTCTTAAAATGCTACAGCTCTCAACTTGCTGCCCTCTGTGTGACATTCAGCCTCCCCTAGCAACTCCTGCTTTCTGCACCTGTCTCATTGCTGTTTACAAGTGTAATATTTGTAAAACAAAACTAGGTTTGTAAGTTTATCTTAGATAATTATTTTCAAAACAGAGAAGAAACTTGCTAATGTGTTTTCAAATCAAATTTACATGATTCACTGGTTGCATCCTTTAGGACAGACACATTTTTAAACTGTGCTTTCTATTTATCAAAAGATTGTGCAGAACTTGCTGTTTTGCAAAAATTACACACTTTCACATCTGTAGTAAAAAAAAAAAAATTTTCATTGGGCTATAAAAGTGCACTGTTTAAAAGTTCCGTTCCTATGATATACTCTATGACCTATTCATAGGGATGTCATTCTGTAGAAACAAAAAAGGGGAAAAAAAGTTTGTCAGATATCAAGCTAACAAAATAATTTCTATTTCCAGACAGAGAAATGCCTGCTAACTTTTCCATGTATCAACCCGCTGGTTGCTCAATTTATGTTAAAGAAGGGATCTTCGCTGAACAGGTTGTTTCTTGCAAGCTTTGATCAACTTCAGGAACTTTTGCCAGAGGTTCCAAAAAAAGTTTTAAAGGTTGGCCAAAATAAATTTATGTATTAGATCAGTCTTTTTGCACTATTGTAATACAGGGGATTTTTTTTATCTGAAGCTACATGCACATTTGCTGGTATCATTTAAAAACAAATTATATGCTTTAGAATGTCATTCATATCTAAAGTGTTGAGCCTGCTAATTCTCAGCAGATTTTGTCAAGCACCATTATGTTCATGTGAAAATGATTAGAACAGGTCCTTAACTGGAAAAATACTCATTTGATCAGCCTCCTCTTCAAACTTCATCATATCAAGTATTGCATCAGCATACAAGCTTATATATCTCCCTAATATAAGAGATGTTTTCAGTTAAGTATTTGCAGGATTTTTGTCCTTCCTTCCTTCCTTCCTTCCTTCCTTCCTTCCTTCCTTCCTTCCTTCCTTCCTTCCTCCCTTCCTTTCTTCCCTCCTCCCTTCCTCCCTTTCTCCCTTCCCCCCTTCCCTCCTCCCTTCCTCCCTTCCTCCCGTCCTTCCTTCCTTCCTTCCTTCCTTCCTTCCTTCCTTCCTTCCTTCCTTCCGTCTTCTTACACAATAGTAAACCCACCACTTACAAATTCATAGTACGAAGCATTTGAAAAAGCCCTAGAGGTTAAGATGAAGAATTCCATTCACTCAAGTGTCCACTCTGCAGTTAAAATTGTGTTCTCCTACTGTTTCAGTTGGGCCAAGTCAGGGAAAAGTATAGACTGATTATAGTCAGCTAATTCGATTAAAAATGCACAGTCAAGAAATTGGGAGGACAAACTTCCACATCAGAAGCATTCAGTTAAGGTGAAGGAGCAAGTGAACAGATATTTGGGCACTGAATATCAACTTGTGCCTGTTATTGTAATAACTGTTTGTAAAGCTGTGTTTACTGTATGAGATATGTACCAATCCATTGCAGACACCACTTCCTACTCCTGGACTAATGAAAGAGAATAAAGTATATTAAGGTATTGATTTTCCTGTGTTTAAAGAGACAGGTTGTTACTTACTGTCTTTATAGATTTAAGACAGGTGGCACATTATCTACTGTGCATGCCTCTCCTTCTTTATTGGTAAGTCTTTTTTTTTCTTTCCGGTAAACAAAAAATTATGCATCTTAGAATCCTAATAACCGGGTTAATTTTTTATATCTAACAGTGTAGATATGTGCTATAAACACTCCTCAAGTACCTTTTGTTTTGGTTTTTTTCAGCATTTTAGTGACATGACATCTTCGTACAGCCTAAATACTGCTGCTCCATTAGAAAGAGCAGGGAAAGGTGCATCACCCCTAGAAAACGGGAATAACTTCAACATATTCTATCCAGATTATAAACAAAATGTTCAGTCTTTAGAGCTGCTTGGTAAAGCACAAAACAGCACAGGTAATATCTTGAGTTACTAGGAAAACGTGTCGTCTTTGAAACCAAGTGAAAATCTGAGTGTGTTAGGATCTTTATCTTCTAATTATGGAAAGGTCAGTTGTTCTGAGGAGACAGAGGGCAATTAAAATGCTCAATAGCATCTTGGTTTTCTGTAAAATGTAGAGAAACAGTTTTTTGTTCTTCAAACACAATGGTTCAATTTTTTTCTCTACCAGGAACATCTCATATGAATTCTGAAGCCATAATTCCTCCATTGAATCATCATCAGGGTTTGTTTAACTCTAGTCTTCCAAGCTATATGCAAAAGAAATCATGTTCTTCAGAAGTAATTATGCGAAGGAAGCAGAATGTATTTCCTGTGCCAAAGGACTGTCAAGATTTTGCTCATTTAGATGTTTCAGATTCTCTTCATGTTCAAAGACAGTTTTTCAGTACGCACTATAGTGCTGATCATTCTTCCAAAAACTCTCAAAAAGAGGATTTCTTTGCAACTGTCGGTGACTATGGACATCAGGAGAGCTCTAAGAGTTTTCTAGAAGAATTTAGAGACACAACATTTAGGACCCCAGAAATTCTGACTGACCAGACACCATGGAATGATTCTTCATCCACAGGCCCATGTGATTCATTTGCATCTGATGGTTTTCTCTCTGATTTCTTTGTTGACCCAGATGAGCCTCAAAGTCTGAATTTTCACCAAATAGGTACAGAATCTAAAGAAAAGAGAAAACAAAGTCCACCATTCTTATGGACAAAAGGAAAAAATAGAATAGGTATGTCCAAAGCAAGCAGAATTTGCTGAATTGCTGTTTGTAACTCTACTGGACTATCTGTAAGACTAGATTTTTTATTTTCTTCAAATAGTTGTTAAATCAAATCAAGCCCAACAGCTTCCCATTTCCTTTACTAAAAAACTTATTTGCATGTATATTTCTCCTGTGATAAAATGTTCCTAAGCATTTATTGTCCCTTTTGACCATAAAGAATATTTTAAAAAAAAAAAAAAGAGAGAGAGATTTTGCTACTGCCACTATTTCATTATTTTTCCTTGGTAATATATTGAAAAGTATAGTTCTCCAATATTGTAAGCTTCAGCCTCTTCTCTCTTTGGAAGTGCCTGAAGTGTGCATAATAAACATGCGAGAATGATTTTATAAGTTAGGGGAAAGATTATTTAGTAAACATAGGTTTGAACAAAAGGGTGAAGAAAAGACTATAAGGTACTTCCTCTGAAGGACAAAAAGCAGATTCAGCAAATTCAGAGAGTGGAAATTAAATAATACTACATGGGTGTGTTTTGCTGATGGAGTTTAATGGAGTAAGAATTTCACTCTGCCAACTTTTCAAGTTTGTTTCATACAATTCCCTTATTCACGGATTTATTATTTTTTTTTAGCTAATGTCTCCAGGGCTAAGCTCTCCATCTTTCCATCTTGAGATCATTCCAAAGTATATTACTTTAAGTAAATATTATAGTGTGTATTTCAAAACTTTGTTTCCCCTGAAGGTGTATACAGACCTTACCTAAAAGCTTCAGGCTTCCCCTTTTTTGTAGTTTTCTTATCACAGGCTTAATTTCTAAAATACAGTTAGCTTGAGACCTTTTTTGGTAAGCCTAATAAGTATCCACAGAGTCTGAAAAGTAAGAAAGCATCACTATTCCCTGTCCAACTAAGTATTGCTGTGTCATATATTGTGGTATTTTTTAAATTCTACTGCTTCCCTATAGGTGAGGTGCTACATTATTTAAAAATACGGGGTTAGGCTTCTTAAATAAAGTGCCTAGTACCGGTGATTTAATTTATGTTTTCTCTGTTGCTGCCTGTCGTTAAATCTTTTGGTGGTTCAGCAAGGTCAGCGCAGCATTAAATGCTTTCTTTCACTACTTAGACCAGACTCATTCATGAAAACACAATTAACTAATTGATATCATTATGTTTCATGGGCTTCTTAAGGCAATTATGGAAGTAAAGAGGGGAAAAGTTAATTGGATATGCTGAACTGCTTTTAATTTTCAGTCTGTGTAATTTAAGATGTTCATACAGAAACTCTGAACAGACATGTTGCCTCTCCATTGGGATTAATATTGAGACCTGGAGTATTGCTGGGTGGACAACAGTATTTCATAATCATAGGATGGTTTAGGTTGGAAAGGACCTTAAAGATCATCTAGTTCCAACCCCCCTGCCACGGGCAGGGACATCTCCCACTAGACCAGGTTGCTCACAAAGCCCCATCCAACCAGGCCTTGAACACTTCCACAGATGGGGCATCCACAGCTTCCCTGGGCAACCTGTTCCAGGGCCTCACTGCCCTCAGAGTGAAAAATTTCTTCCTATCATCTAGTCTAAATCTCCCCTTTTCCAGTTGAAGCCATTACCCCTCATCCTATCTCCACATGCCCTTGGAAAAAGCCTCTCTCCAGCTTTCTGTAGGCCCCTTTTAGGTACTGGAAGGGGCTATAAGGTCTCCCTGGAGCCTTCCCATCTCCAGGCTGAACAACCCCGACCCTCTCAGCCTGTCCTCCTAGGAGAGGTGCTCCAACCCTCTGATCATCTTTGTGGCCCTCTGGACTTGCTCCAACAGGTCCATGTCCTACTGTTGGGGGCCCCAGAGCTGGACGCAGCACTCCAGATGGGGTCTAATGAGAGCGGAGTAGAGGGGCAGAATCACATCCTTTGACCTGCTGGCCACACTGCTTTTCATGCAGCCCAGGGTGTGGTTGGCATTCTGGCTGTGAGGACACATTGCTGGGTCATACTCAGTTTTTTACACATTCAGTAACCTGTAACTGGCACTGATAGTATAAAATTCTAAATACAATAATTTCAGTGGAGATCAGAGCAGATTCTTCTGGTACTACATTTTACAATATTAGGAAAACACTGTGATCTCCAACTTTATAAGCTTTCTGTAATACTCTTGCCCAGTAGGGAAAAGGTATACTTAAATCTGAGTCAAATCAAAAAAGGAAAAGTGATTTTTGGTTTAGATTTTGGAAGAATTGGCTTATTTTACTTTATTATTCACTAGCCAGGGGAAAACTAAGTATACTAAATAGTTGTTCATGCTAATGCAATAAAACCTCCTTAATGTAGTGAAAGCCTTCTGAAGTCCCAAATTTAAGAAATGTGAACTCACAAGTTTAAGGAATGTGTACAGAGTCAAATCAAAAAGACACACTGGGAACCCCCTCAGGGATTTCTTCAGGCTTCAGATCAAGCTTTTATTAAACCACAAAAAATTAATGTCAATATGCCAAGCCAGTATTTTCACTGGAACAGATTAAATCCTTAAGTCAGTGTTAAGGGTTTCTGAAAATACTTTTTGTAAAGTCTAAACAGAATTTTCCTACAGTAACTTATTTTGAGTAAGCAACTACTCAAATATTTCAAATAGAAATAAGCATTTAAATATTTACTGAAATATTATGGTTGAGCATAGTGCAGGTTCATGTATTTATTTTGTATAAGATCCTGTAGTATTATTACAGGACAGTGAGCATAAAACTGATCAGCAGTAGTTAATATTAATCTGTACACATTAAATTTTTTGGCAGTTGATACTTTTCATACAGAACATAGTGGTTAAAGCTAAAGTCTGTTTAGCTGCTGCTGAGAAACACGGTTAAGTTTGCATACATGTTGTATTTGTAGTTTATCATACATGTATTTTCTTTCTACTTCTTTTTCAGATTCAGGATTTGCACAAGTACCAGAGTTCAAAAAAAGGAGACTAACATATGAAAGAGTCCCTGGAAGAAGTGATGGACAAACACGTCTTAAATTCTTTTGAATGGAATGGTGATTCATGTACTACACACACTTTTTTAAATTCTCAAACTCCGTGAAGGGAAATAAATTAAATTTTTTGCTGTTGTTCATTTTTAGAGAGAAATTCGGGTTTGGGAATCCTTACTAATTTAGGATTCTTTTGTATGTTTTTAAATTTTTACTAAACAAACTAGTTCCTTGAATCTGGAGAATTACTGCTTCTCTGTTTGTTCTCCTGAGTGATATAAGGTACTTTATCACTCTTTATACAAAAAATAAAATATGAATGGAAAAAACCAGACACTGAAGCTCATAGTTTCAAGGCACCTATCTTTGCTCCCTGAGCATGCAGCTTTCCAGACTTAAACATGGACTAGATCTGATGGAATCTCAAGGCTGCTCATAAAGTCTAAGAGCTTTCTTTCACTTACAGCTGTAACCCTTTGTATTTGTCCCTTGGGCTCAGTTCCACTTCTTCCCTTCTGACAGCTCCTTTAGAAACCATCTGACGAGTTCCTGCACCGCCTTTAAGCATAATCAAGCTGCAGAAACAACCTGTTTGTTTTATGTTTATGAAAGATACGTTGAAATTTAGGATTCTGATAGATTCGATTCAGCGAACTAAGCTGTGACTCTAGCTCTCTGCATAGTCTGGTGGACACCATTTGTTGGCATCCACATTTTCCAGCCTGCCACAGTGAATCAGCAGGTAGGGAGATGAGAGTCATCGGGGAGGCAGTGCTGGATATTGTAGGCTACAGCTGGAAGGGGTAAGAGATTTTATATTAAAAAAAAAAAAGGCGTATGAATTGCTAGCCACAGAAGAGAGAGGACAGAGGAGTACCTGAACCTCCACTTTCCACTTTCCATCAAAAGATTTGGCAATGAAAATGAAAATATGTGTGGGAGCAATGGTAGACAGTAACTCCATTCTGCTGCAGGAATGCACGAGTGGTTTGCACGGGCATGCCTGCCAGCTCCAGAATGTCACTGGCTGTTCAGTTGCCTTCAGCTGAGATGATTCCATTTTCAAACTCACAAATGTTTTTAAGTTTGATGCAATAACAAAAAGATTTTAAAAAAAAGAAAAAGAAAAAAACCCACCAAATTCACAGTTTATGCTTTCATTAGAATACTTTCTTGACATGGAGCCTTCATTAAGTGCATATTCACTATTTGGATAAATAAAACCAGCATTTAGGGAGAAAGCTTTGGTGTTTCAGAGAAAATGGGAGTGCTGATTTTCAGCTGAGAATTCCTAAAAGCTGTGATGACAGCACCAATAGCTATTTTACTTCATGCTAATATCCACAAATTATTTGTACCCAAATTGTTTGCAAGACTTTAGAAACCACTTTTCATGTGTAACATAAAAAGCCTTTTTGTAGAATTGCAAATAAGCCACTGTTTCCCTGTTTTGCCCAGAATAAGAGAAAAACTTAAATAAAAAATTGCAGTTTGCTTACTATTTCTGGCCCATTTTTGTGGTCACTTGACCTAACCATTTTCCATCTCTTTGCATCATGGGCTTGGCTCTGTTTTTCAGATCTGTCTCCCAAATTACCAGGCACAGAAATCTGTTCTTTTAAGACTGCTGCTCTATAAACTCTCAGTCACAGATGACCACAGTGGGGAAAATCATAGCTGCCGCCGCCAAGCTATGTATTTATGTTCTCCTTCGCCAGAGGCAAAGGCTGACACCAGAACCTTCACATGCAGAGTCATGGAAGGCTAGCTCAGATGATCTATAGATCACTTTGAAAGCAGAGGCACGTTGCCTACGTTAAGTAAGTAAAGAAAATTCGAGTGCTGTCTGCATTCAGTTTCTATTAGGTAGAAAAAAATGTCAGTGTACATACAGTTAGTGACTGGCAACAGAGTGGTAAATAATGAAAAGGGCTTGCAATGACCAGCTGTTTTTTTACTATATTTGTTTATGACTCTCAAGTGTCTCACAGATATGAACACATTGACAAATTTATCACACGACGTTCTCCCCCCTCGTCCCATCTGTTCAACCTGGAGGAAAATCACTATTGCGCTGTGAAGATGCACTTTTTTTTTTTTTTTTTCCCACCCTAAGTCTTCTATAACTAAGGAGAATTAGGAAGCAACCAATTCTCAGACAAAAAGACGTCATACAAAAACTAACCACCAGTCCTCCATGAGCAGGCAGGGACACTTCAGTTCCTGGGTCACATTTCTAAACTGGTTAGTGACCAGGCAGGTGGCACCTGCAGATGGTGGAGACAGAGCCTTGCCGGTGGACTGCGAGAGATGACAGTGAGCAAAGGGGGCCTTGTGAGGCACTTGGCTTTCAGAGGTATGCCCTCACCGAATCTGCTTTATCGTGGGTGTCCTGGGGGACCTGCTGCCACGAGACTGGTGGGAAGACCTCTGTGTGGTGCGCAGAGAGTCGAGACCGCTGCAGACAGCCCTCCTGGGTGGTCTTTGGTGAAGGCAGCTGAAACATCCTTGTCCACGGTTGTCCGGTTGTCCACCCCACTGCAGATTACACCCGTTGGAGCAGGGGCAGCAAAACGTGATGCTTGTCCCTGTCTAAGCCATGCCAGTGTTCAGTTTGTCACAGCAGTGCAAACCCGGTACAGCTGCAGCTGGAGACCAGACATCGTCCTGTTGACCAGGCAGGCGAGAGACACCCCGTTGTGCTGGCCCACTTCTCGGGTTCCTTGGTTACCTCAGGAAAGGGGACCTGCACAAGCGGATCTCCTACGATGCAGGCTGCTCCATTTAACCTACACCAAACAACCAGCAGTGGCGCACTTCGTAAAACTGACGCCCCAGGGAGCTCTAGACCCTCAACGCCAACCAACCTTGTTCTGGAGCCCGTTCTGACACCCGGCTTTTGTCACAGCGCGCACCTGGGAGGGCAGAGGTGGCGTTGCTGTCATCTATGTCCCTGCTTGTGCCCAGCAGCTCAGCAGTGCATTGCCCTGAGAGCAAAGGAGCGCAGCAAGCGCAACCGGAATCATAGAATGGTTAGAGTTGGAAGGGACCTTAAAGATCATCAAGTTCCAACCCCCCTGCCATGGGCAGGGACACCTCTGACTACAGCAGGTTGCTCAAAGCCCCATCCAGCCTGGCCTTAAACACCTCCAGGGATGGGGCCTCCACAACTTCCCTGGGTAACCTGTTCCAGTGCCTCACCACCCTCACAGTAAAGAACTTCTTCCTAATATCTAATCTAAATCTCCCCTCTTCCAATTTAAAACCATTACCCCTTGTCCTATCACTAGACTTCCTGACAGAGTCCCTCTCCAGCTCTCCTGTAGGCTCCCTTCAGATACTGAAAGGCTGCTCTCAGGTCTCCCCGGAGCCTTCTCTTCTCCAGGCTGAACAGCCCCAGCTCTCTCAGCGTGTCCTCGTAGTAGAGGTGCTCCATCCCTCTAATCATCTTAGTGGCCCTTCGCTGGACCTGTTCCAACAGTTCCGTGTCCTTTCTATGTTGAGGACTCCAGAACTGGACACAGTAAATGAAGAATCTGCGTCTTGCCCACTGTGGGACCACAGAACAACCCCCGGGCTGGCAGGCACACCAGGATGGAGCGCTACCAGTCCCTCTCGCAGCTGCTGCAGGCGTCTTTCGACGCAGCACCGGAGCGGGGCAGGGACGTGGTCAGGACCTGCAGGACGCTGGCGCAGCGCTGCTCCGATGACGACGATGCGGCGTCGACCGACTGAAGGACACCACGTAGCACTGGACAGGACAGCCAAGAGACAACGGAGACGGCTCCCTCCTGCACACTGCAATTTGGCAGCTCCTTGATGCCAGCTCAGCAGCCGCTCCAGGACCCAAGCTCCACATGAGGATACTATGCAGGAAAGCGTATGCAGTGGAGGGCCCTGCGGGCTGTAAAAGAAACACGAAGGGCTTGCCTGGAAGGGAGTGGGGAGCAGCCAGAAGCCAGCTGTCCAAAGGCAGTCTATGCATACTCTCATCCCTCTCCCTCCCTCCCTGACTTGAGCATTTTGACCTCCATCCGAGCCTCTGGCCACCTCTGCGGAAGTAAGAATAACCGTGCTTCCTCTCGACTTCCGCAGCGCGTGCACGTGTCAAGTACTGAAGGACAAACTACCATACTCAAACTGCCTACAATGAAAGGAAACCAGAGCAAAGAAAAGCCCTTAAGGAAGGACGTTCCCTTCTGCCTCTGGAGGCACAGCACAGATTGGCAGCGTTACGACTCTCATTTCAGTGTCTTCCTGCAGGTCAGCAAGCATGAAAACCATCTGACAAAGCCTGAACTGCCTGGAGGACGCTCGTTGCCCCCTTTCAGTTAGTATTAATGAAAATTAAATACTCAGATTGCCAACTTCTTCCTTACCATTTCAAAAATGTCTAAAGGAGCCTATTAACGCTGTTACTATTTACCACAAAAATGGTAAATAGCTATAAATAGGATTTTTCTATTGATAAAACACATTTTCTAAAAATGCAACAGCAACCTTCTCTTCCCAAAAAGCCAAATGGCTTGAGGTCTCCCCTCCCACTGCAAAATCAAAGTATCCTCCTCCTTACAATTTCTGCTCTTTGTTACAACTAAACAAAGACTTCAAAGCCAGTAGGGAAAGGAATTTTATTTCCAAACTTCTAAAAGATTAATACAAACAATAGAAAGTAGACAAAATTAAAAACCTATTAAAAAAGTTAATTGTCCTTGTAAAAGTGCTCCATAAAAAACTGAAGGCAAATGACCAAGCACATTTTAGTAAGTTTTGTGTATTGCAAACCTTCACAATTATGCATGCAGTTATCCTTGGGTGTTGATTTTTAGTGTCTGTTTGGTCACATTTTAAACACATCAAGGGAATTCCACCACAACAGTACCTTTACAAATATAAATTAGGAGAAGCATTACAAATTAGAAGTCTTGTAAGAAACATGCCTTAGGAATCAAGCCTGGGCTACACACGGTGTCCAGCAGTTTCCAATGTGTGTCATCTGTGGACTTCGAGGCACGTGAAAATAAATGCAGTCGGTTCCAGGTCTTGCTAATGGAAGCAAAATTTCCTCCGAGAACATTACTCCAGTACTAACAGCATTTAGCTCTATACTTCAACAATTCACTTTTGGGATGTTTTATTTTGGAAAAAACAAGTAGCTTTTACTATCATGCCAGTGTAACAGTTCACCAAGAATGGAGTGAGTAACTTGGTAAAAATTAGTGCGTTTTTCTTCTCTAAAATGTAAACTTCTCAAGTAATATTTGTATAGTTAGCATAGTGTAGTAACAATGGTGACAATTACGAAATGAATGTCACATTAAAAAACTTCAAGAACATTAGTAAAAGATCGTGAAGTACGGATACACAAGAACAAACAGATAAATTATCTATCTAGGATATTGTTGTAGCCACACAAGAGTCATGACGCAGAGAGAGACTTTTCTTGTGAAGGAAAGGCAGTTGTTACTCATGTCATGCCTGAAGGCAACTCTCCTATCACCTTCCCTACAAGAGGAAAAAAAAAAAAGGTTTATTAAATGCTGCCTTCCTAAGCAGGCACATTTCTCTTACAGATTATTACACAAAAGCTCCTTTGCACTGAGAAAAAAATGCATAATTGCTTTCATTTGTTGGATGTTGGCATCTTTAATATTATAAAATTTTTTAATCGGCTTTTTGACTTTGCTCTCATTTTTTATGATCCGAACTTAACAAATATGAACTAGATAATCTATCAGCAAAAGATGAGTAAATGACATCTTGGGCTGAGGTACGCATTTCTAAAAGTATCATAAATTAACCATCAAACTCATCTAAGAAAATGTTTTGTATCCTGTCTGGATCATGCAATCAAATTTGAATCCCAGAAACGCATACATACACACACACAAAAAGTAGAAAGGCTGCTTCAATAACAGAACACATGCAATAGTCACTATCAATTTTATTTCATTTGCAGGAAGAATTAAGGGTAGCACCTAAAATAAGAAAGTGTCCTGCTTGCTTTTTACCT
This sequence comes from Chionis minor, assembly GCA_013398295.1. Classification (NCBI taxonomy): domain Eukaryota; kingdom Metazoa; phylum Chordata; class Aves; order Charadriiformes; family Chionidae; genus Chionis; species Chionis minor. The sequence continues at coordinate 318,112 of VZSF01011125.1, read as the reverse complement.
GCCCGCCTCCCTTTCCCCCCCTCCCACCCCCAGCAAGTATTTCCGGAAGAGCATCTCATGCTCCGTTGTTCTCTCTCTTCAGGTTCAATCCCGTTTTGTCAAGCCTGTGTAGAAACAACCAAAACTGCCCTACTGATGAGGCACAAGCACAACCGCAAGTTCAGGAACCCCGGCCGCGGGAAAGGGAAGGTTTTGTAAATACTTTATGTTCCAGTTTAAATTCTGCCCTTAAAGAAAACATTCATTTTCACTTTGATAGCACTCTCAAAGCAAGAACAGAATTCAGTGGCTCTTCCTCTCTCTGTAGTTCTTTTCCAACTCTTTAGCAGGAACTATTTTTATTTTTTCTTTTGAAGAAGAGTAACTGAGAACTGGACACTCAAGCACCTATCACCATGTGTCCTTGTCCCTCCTAGGGCTTGAGTTTCAAATCAGAGCTGTTGTCCTGGTATCCCTGACTTTATTACCTGATTTCAGAGTAAAGCACAGGATCGGGGCTCTCGAAAGGGATTGCTCCCCGCAGGAACCCCAACGAGCAAGGCATCTTTGCAGGCATTTTGCATGCAGTACTGCTGGAGCTCTGCAGCCGCCTGAGAAACCTGTGTAGGGGAAAAAGAAAAACATATCCAGAGGGGAAACTAATTCATTCACAAGCATCTATTAGGCATTTCCTCTTGAAGAGCCATTATCAAACAGAGCTGGAGAGCAGCCAAGTCAGCTCTTGGATTCTAAAACAGCAAGTACATCAGCACAGACACACATTTTCAAAGCGCCAATGAAACACGCGTGAAATACTATGCCAGCGATGAGCCAGAGGAGCGCAGCGGACTGAGGTGCAAGTGCGGTGGAGTTTGTCCTCATTAAAAGCACTGGGACATCACCGCAATGTTTTCCAATCTACTGTACCATTTTCAGGTTTATATTTGAATTCATATATCCTCAGGTAATTTATAAAAAGGAGAGCTGGAGAGTCGGGCAGAGAGAAACCATACGAAATTCAACAAAGGCAAGCGTAGGGTCCTGCACCCGGGGAGGAATAACCCCATGCAGCAGTACAGGTTGGGGGCTGACCTGCTGGAAAGCAGCTCTGCAGAGAGGGAGCTGGGAGTCCTGGTGGACAACAGGGTGACCATGAGCCAGCATTGTGCCCTGGTGGCCCAGAAGGCCAATGGCATCCTGGGGTGCACCAAGAAGAGTGTGGCCAGCAGGTGGAGGGAGGTCATCCTCACGCTCTACTCTGCCCTGGTGAGACCTCAGCTTGAGTTCTGTGTCCAGTTCTGGGCTCCTTGGTTCAAGAAGGACAGGGAACTGCTGGAGAGGGTGCAGCGAAGGGCCACAAAGATGACTAGGGGTCTGGAGCATCTTTCTTATGAGGAAAGGCTGAGGGAGTTGGGGAAGGGGAGGGATCTCATCAATGCTTATAAATACTTAAAGAGAGGGTGCCAGGAGGAGGGGGCCAGTCTTGTTTCAGTGGTGCCCAGTGACAGGACGAGGTAACAGGTGCCAAGTTGAATATAGGAAGTTCCATCTGAACATGAGGAGGAACTTCTTCCCTTTGAGGGTGGCAGAGCACTGGCACAGGCTGCCCAGAGAGGTGGTGGTGTCTCCCACTCTAGAGACATTCCCAACCCGCCTGGACGCCATCCTGTGCAACCTGCTGTAGGTGGACCTGCTCTGGCAGGGGGGTTGGACCAGATGGTCTCCAGAGGTGTCCTCCAACCCCTAACATCCTATGATTCTGTGATTCATTTCCAAACTGTTAAGCAAGGCAGAGTATAACAAGGAATGAAAGCAAAAAGATGAGGATTAGAAGCTTTTCAAGTCCAAACTGCCATCTTCTCAGACCAGTGAAGCGAGAGCTTCAAAGCTACACCTTGGCCTCCAGAGAGGACAGTCCAGGGCTGCAGAGCAAGCCCAGGAACTCAAAGGCAACATGCCTCCAGCACTGAACTCCCCCACTCTCCCTGTGGACAGCAAGTCATTTGTGTGCCCGCATTTTTGAAGGAAAGAAAACACAGGGGAATTCCCAGTTTCTCAGACACGCGTTAGTAACAGCTGCAAGGAACTGTAAAAATCCACACTTTCTGCGACATTCTTATATGAGGAAATACTGAGCATACTGGTGGGATTATAAATTCCCCTCTGACCTTACCTCTGCCTTCATTACAGGACGCCTGAAATACTGATTTTTCTTCCTACGCAACTTTGCAGCGTTGCCAGTGGAGGGACAAGACAATAGCCAGAAGGACCATCCACGCTTCCCAGGCTCCTGATTGAAGGGGCCACCCAGGAGTCCTGATGGGATTTTGGTTCTGGGCCATCCCATCTAATAGTATCTGGAAGCACGTGGGAAATCTGGCCCAGCACACACTTTTGTCTGCTGTGTCACTGCTGTCCTGTTCACCGCCTCCAGGACACTCATCCGGGTAACTGTCCGAATTTGCCCAGCAGCTGACAGCATTTCGGGGTGTTGTTAAGAGAAGCGTTTTCCCACAGCCTCCCAGGTCCTCTCGAGTGGAGTACGGGGACAAGCATCGGCAGCCAAGGATCCTTGCTAGTCAGTGGGCTTTCTTACTCCTCCCTTCCTTGAGGAGAACCTCTTCCTGGAGGCCGCAACGGTCTCCCACCCTGCCCAGCGCCTTGGACCCCCTGCAGCCTCCACACCGTTGCCCCAGGCATCGTGCTGAGCCCTTGCTGGTACCCAGCTGTGCACCGCAGGGCCATCAGGCAGAGGCGCCGCTTGCCGGCGCTGCTCAGGCCAAGGCTGCATGGAGCTTTCTCCTGGGAAAACAGGCAGAGAGTCTATTGAGGGCACGGCTCGCCCCGTCGGCTCGCTGTTCCTCGCCGCATCTCCATGCACTTTGCTACTGACCTCCACAACATGCGCTGAGCTATGGATATCCTGGTGCTCCTGGAGAGACACAAACCTGACTTTTTGGCATCTGTGAGAACTGTCCGTAAGGCAGCAGACCGCTCTTCTAGGACAGATCTGTCAACGGCGTAGCCTTACCTACACCCCTACAACACGCTCCACTTCTCCAGTTCATGCAGAAAGTACAAGGGTTTCTGCCATTATTTCACCACAGGACAAACACGTTTCTGTGGCAGCTTCCTGCGTGCAAGATACGCGTGGGCACTTCTTTCCTACTTGGCTTCCTCTTTCTGAAAATATTGTTCCTGTCTGCTTTTTTAGTTGGCAGGGTAAACAAAATCACCGCTGGAACTTTGCAGTACGGGATGTAGTTTTAAAAAATCCTTTCATACCCAGCTTCTGCCTGAAAACATGTTGGCTAGTCAAAGTAGCCAAAACAACGTTTTCTGCTGTGTCAGCGTCTGCTAAAACTGATCCAACTGTTTTTTCACCAGCTGAATATATTCGTCGCTGTTTTTGCACTGCGTGTCAGGAAACCTTAGATGACGCTTTTTATAAGGCACATTTTTAATCACGCACCATTTCACTGGTGATCATAAAAAGACGTGAGCAGGTTCCTAGAACAGCAGAGCTGGAAAAGAGACTGCTGTGCACAATGCTCCAAGAAAGATGAGACTGAGGTCTTACCGCGGCCAAGCCTCCCTGGAGGACACGCCAACCCGTAATAAAAACGTAGCCTTGGAAAGTCCAGCTCCAGGGTATGTTACCTCCACAAAGTAACCCCCAATAAACTGCAAACTCTTTTACACACCCTCTGCACCCCGCCAAAAAAAAAAAAAAAAAAGAAAATGGCGAGGAAGAGCTCACAATGAGCAGGAACAGAGATGCAGGCTATTATTGGTGGTACAAAGCAACAGAAATGTCTGGTCAGTCGTTTCTGTGCCAGACAATACCCCTCGTGCCACAAGGGCCTGCATTTCTGCTCTGGGTTGTGCTGCGTCTCAGGCATTCCCACAGATCATCGTGGTGATAAACTACGGTCACGTTTAGCGACTGCAAACATCCGCCGGCTCAGCGTTCGCTCACGAAATTTAGTAATGTTAATGAACTGATCAGCAAGACATCCAAAAGCCACGGTGCTTTCACCTCACAACGTGCACTTCAGATTTTCACCGGGACAGGAACAGTGATAAGAAGTATTTTAAATTATTTTTTAAATCAATTAGCTAAGTTTCTGCAGCTCAGCGTACTGGCACTGTCACCAGACTGAGAAAGCTGGTGTTTTGCAAGTGACCAGGAAAAAAAAAAAAAATTTAAAAAAATGGCGAGTGCATGGAGGCGATGAGAGAAGAGGAAAGCGCAGGACACAAAGTGGTTTGACCTAGATCACTTCACAGCTTACGCTGGATTTTGTGCGTGGCTGGAAAGAGCTGTTTCCTCAAAGCAGTTGTGGACACCCCCCTCTCCCCCCCCCCCCCCCCCCCCCGCCCNTGGGGGTTCACACTGCTTCTCTAGTCGGGAAGGAGGCAGCAGGAGCTCCCCCCACCAGGCACAGGAGCCCATCCCTGTCCAAGGCCAGGCCGCCAGGAGCTGGCAGCTACTCTGGGGGTACCCTGGGGCCAGCGAGGCTGCCTGGGGGTTGCCGGGTCCTTGAGGGCACCCCCACGCTGTTTGGCCCCCCCCCCCCCCCCCCCCCCCCCCCCCCGCAAGCGCTGGGAACCAAGAGCTGGCGTAGACAGGTCTGTTGGGCAGGTCCGCATGGGTGAATTTGGGCTGCCAGAGGGGGTAAAAAAAACCCCAAACCCAAACAACAACAAACAAAACAAAACAAAAAAAAAAACCCAAAGAAACAAAACAAACGAGTAACCAAAAAAAAAAAAAAAAAAA
>VZSF01011125.1:234747-301609 GCA_013398295.1 Chionis minor | reverse complement strand
GGGGGGGCCGCGGGGCGCGGAGCCGCAGCCCCCCCTCCCCCCCCCCCCCCACCGCCGCCCCGGGGCAGGGGGCGGCATCGTCGGCGGCCGCGTCCCACCGGCGCTCGCCCTGCTTTGTCCGCGGCCCGCCTTGTTCGCTGCGGGACCGGCGGAGAGAGGGCGCGGGCCTCTCCCGGGGAGGGAGAGTACGGCAGCGCCGCCTCGGCCCCGCAGCTCTCCCCGCAGGGCTGCGGCACGGCGGAATGGGCGGTGGGTGCCTGCAGGGCCGGGGGGAGCCCAGCTCGGTGTCCTTGTCACCCGCACATCCACGTCCCCGAGGCGGTGTGTGTGGACGATCGACTCCTCTGTGGAGAAGCCCGTGGAAGCTTGGAAAGAACGGGGTTTTTCCTTACCCGCTTTTCCCCTCCCGGCTCAGAGCCGGTTGTTAGACAAGCGCCAGGAGTTATTAGCGAGGTAACGTATGACTCAGCCGAGCGAGGGGGCCTTTGGTGGCCCTGAAATAGCACTTGGCAGCCACCCGAGAGGAAGGGCAAGAAGAAATACTTCTGAGCATATTTGCGCTATTGGCTTTCGGTTCTGAGGCATTTCTCTGTGATGTGTCATTTGGGTTTTGGGTTTTTTTGGGTTTTTTTTCCTCCTCCTTCTTGTTCTCCGCGCTGTGCTGTGCAGAGAGCATCCCTGTTCTGCTCTTTGTTAGATGTTACTGGAACTCGGCTGAGCGGAGCAAGGCAGGAGATCATGGTGGGCATGTCCTTTACGTAGCCAGAGAGACAGGATCTCACAGCCGGGTGGGAACGATCTTTCAGTTACACCGATGCTTGAATCGGAGGACACAGATGCCAAGCTATTTATTCCATTGACAACTGGGATAAATTGTAGTCGTGACCGTGACAGACCTTGCTGCTGCTGTCATCCAAGAGGCTCTTCTCTCCGTTTTACAATGCTAACGTGATTCCCCTCGGTAAAGCTGGTCAGTGATCTCTTGCTTGGAGCTCCTTGGCTTTTATCTCTGTGTAATCTAGCTCCCCAGCTTCCAAATCTCATCCTGCAAAAAATTAGTCCTCAGCCATGTGCCAGTTGCTACACAGCCCTTTGTGTTAAGCCGCACTGAAGGGACAAATGCCCTTAGATTGAAATTCATGTTAATAATTATATGATGTCATTTAGATTATCTGACCACTGCATCCTTCAGAATTGAGGGATTTTTATTGGTTTGGTTAGAAATCTTTTTTGGAGATGGGAAGGAAAGAAAGTGGGTTTTATTTTTTTCTTTTGCTTGGTTTTGGTTTTTTCCCCCAGTATCTCATCTGTCACTGAATAGAAAGTACTGCAGTCTTAACTAAAAATTAAAGCTAATGGAAAAAGAATAATTTCATACAGAGAGAGGGAAACTGAACAGCCTGCATGTAGGCCTACTGCCTTTTGATACATTTAAATAGCTAAATTTCAGCATATTTGGAAAGAAATGTATTGCTTTTTAGGATTATGAGTAGTCCCAAAATAACAAGATTAATTACTAGTACTTTTAGATTAGAAAGCCAGTTTTCCTTGCTTTATATACACATGGCTATAGGAAGCTTTGATCTGTAGCTTAACTCAAACACGTAAACTGTTACTGTTTGCTTATGCTCTGTATAAGGGTGATTACCATTTTAGAGAACAAATTGTTTGAAGGCAGCATAAGAATGGAGATATGGCATTTTTAAAATTGATGCAAAATCAGTTGATTTGCCCCAAAGCCGTTAAGAGTTCAGATGCAAGGGAAAGTTAATCTTGGGTAAGAATAGTAGGCCACTTCAATGGGGAGCCTGAGCCTGGCATATTGCAAATATTTGGATTTCAGTATGCTGTTCAAGCTTTTATATAAGGTTTTCTATAAAATGGAAGAGTAGGATGAAAAAAAGATAATATATTCTCCCTCCCCCAGGCCTTCACAGCCTTTTCCAGTCAGATCTTGTAAAATAACCTGGTGACTGGCCTACTTATACAAATGCCCCCTTAAGCGATTTGGCTGTAGGCACGCGATGGGTTACTGGTAGAGCCAGGAATAGCACCAGCAGATCCTGACTCAGTGTTCGCTACTGTAATCATGCTAGATATATTTTCTCTCAGAGTCTAATACTGTTCGAACAAGAATTTGACTCCTATTTTAGTAGTGGCACAGTAGACGAGAACTTTATTCTTTCTTCCGCATGCGGAATAGTGCAGAAACGATTGCTTAGCTCAGGAAGGACTGGAGGGCGTGTTTGAGCTTTTGCTTCAGCAAGGACGTGTCTCTAAAACTACCCCAGCCAGCCAGGCAATGAAGTTGAAAGGCTCCAGTGTCCAGCACTCTTTATTTGATATAAGGACTTTTGGAGAAAATGTGGGGGGTGCTAATTCGATGTAAGAGTCCTACAGATTTTGTCCAACGGAGGAGGTGGGTTGGGTTTTTTTTCGTTTATTTGATTCACCAAAACAGAGTTCTAGAGGTGCTTTAATGTGGCAGTCTCACTAGTCTGTCAAACAGACGCTTCTCAAGAAAGTGGAGATAAATTGTGGCTTTATGCAGAGAATTTTGCTGTCCCGCTCTGCTCTTTTTGTAGAGGGCTCGGACTCTCTTTTGGGTTCCTGGGATACTTTTGTGGTGATTAGTTAAATTATTCAGTGCAGCTAGCTTGACGTGTCCTAACCCTGATAGTTTCCTGAGTCAGTTTTCATAAAAAGAAGAGTGTGTGTGTGTTTTACCTGATGCTCAGCTACACAAATAGACGCTGCTGAGGGGTCTGTGCAGAATAGCTGATGTGCTGTGCATAATATCTATGAGTGCCAGAGGGAGCTAATTCCTTAGTGTAAAGACAAGGAGGAGAACCCGGGCAGAATAAATGGAGCTGTGCTTAGCTGAACTGAGAGGGGTTTTTTTGGATAGGAAAATGGATAAACAGTGAACCGCCTACCTCAGTACGACTAAGCATTCAAAGAGTTCACCTCCATAATTTTAAGGGGGGGGAGTGGGGAGAAGAGGGAAGGAAGGGAAACACCCTTGTTAATGGATGGAAGACATTAAGCTGTTTATTTATTTACTTTATCCTTTCTGTGTCTTTCCCTCAGTTGTTCCCTTTGGCAAGCTACCATATGGCAGGATGGGAAGCAGGGGCATATAATTTCAGTGGTGGGCTGGGGTTTTGCTCTTGGCTTGGGAGATTGCAAGATCAGTTCTGAAGGAGCAAGTCTTAGAAATAACTCTGACCCTTTTATGGCCAGTGTTGCAGGATTTAGAAGCTGATAAAGCACAGGTTAGAGCCTTGCTGTTAATGTGACTTTCTTGTAAAATCTGTACACGTTATCTGTGTTATGAAATTTATTCCTTTCTTTTTTTGTGTGAGGCGTGGTCGTAAGTGCTGAAAACTCTATTCCTCCTTGTAGTCTTAAAAGCAGACTGGAAAGAACCAGAAGTGAAACAGACATTTTCTCAGAGACAGGTAACTGCATTGCCACGGTAACTTGGAGATTTCAAATTCCAAATACACCATGTTTGTTGACACAAATTGAACGCCATTTCTGGAAACTGGGATCCAAAGATATATCTTGTTTTCTTGCCACTTTGGCTCTTTTGCATACAGTGAAAGGGAATGTCTTTTCATTCCCTTTGTTATGGGGATGCCCATTGTTAAATTCTCCATATTTACATTCATCTTCTTGTAAACACTTTTTCTCCCCCCAAGAAAATTCCCCCCAAAATGAAACATTTTGTGAAATGCTACACGGCAGCATGGAAAGTAGTTGTGATTCTGCCAAAATACATTAAATATCTGTTACAATTTTTGCATGGACTTAATTGTATGTGTTTTCAAAATAAAACTACCCAGTATTAATTTTTCTACTCGTACAGTTAATTCTTGGTTGTGTTTTGTTTTGTTTTTTTTAATCCGTAGTAAAATTTGACTCTTACAGCTGTGGCACACATACAATATTTCTAAGGCTAGTTATTAAACTAGACGTGATTTCTTGTGTGTTTTCTAATATAGTGAGCAAGTCTAACGGGGACTATGGTTGGCAAATAACTCATAAGCAGAGTCTAGGTGACATAGCAATCCTCTTCCTTTAAAGAACTTGCTTCCAGCTTTCATGTTTGTGAAGGGGAACTTGCAAGAGTATCCCAAAATAATGAATTCAGTGATGCACTGAAGGGTAGTAGTGCTTTAATCTTATTTGGCTTATTCCTTCCAACACTCCATGGCAGAGCCAGGGCTCTTCACCATGGAGTGAATCTAGAAGGCTCACGGTGATCTCCGTGTGCCCTACGCTTTTCCATTGCCTCTGATGTGCAAGTTTGTTCTTGGAACGGTTTATGTAGAGCCCTGCAGGATTACGCACAGGGTTTTCCAGTTGTGTTTCCAGTGAAGTGTCCTTCCTTTCCTCCTCTCTCCCTTTCCCTTTGGCTTTTTCACCAACATAAATAAAACAATGGCAATGTCGTCCTCCTTTTTTTCCTTTTTTTTTTTTTTAATTCTCTGGACTGCATTAAAAGTTGGTCCTTTGCCTCTGACAGTGTGTTCTTCCCCCAGCCCCATGTTCACAGGAGTTGACCTGCGGTAGATTGACTATGGAAGTAATTATATAAACATACGTAATTAGCTGTTACAGAGGGTGCTATAGATGGGAACCAATACCAAGGAAATACTACAGTCCTAAATTTGAGAAAAGGGTTTAATGTGAGATTGCGGAAGGAGAAACTTTTGTAAAATCTCAGATCTTTTAAGTATTGGCTTTTTAGGTGGGGATAAAACTATACTTTAGTAAATGTCATCCCTCCATTACTTGTTTCTTCCAGTGCTCCCAGAAAACTTAAAAAAATATCTTTAACTGTATTAGTCAACTTTCAAAAGGAGAAACTATAGGAGGTGTATTATTGCATGGACTGCATTTTAAGTGGTGGTGGGCAAAGGTAAAGACTGAGATGTGTAAAGCTTTCTAATTAAAATTCAGTCTTACTGTCAAGCTCTTGTAAGAAAGCGGCAGTATTTAATTTCAGTTGTTGAGGCTTATTCACAATGGTTTGTATCATCTTTTTTTTTTCCCTACGGTACATAACAAAGCAAGTTAGACCTCTTGCTTTACTTATTTTTATTATCATATAATATAGTGGTGTCCCCCTGAAGTTACAAACGTACAGTTTTACAGTCAGCAGCAGGAGCCGTAAAACTAGACGGGGAAGATTTTGGCTTCGTTCTTGAAAAAACTTGTGTAGTGTACAAGAGGGGAACGTGAGATGGGTTGGGAGAAAACCCTTTGTCTCGTCCCAATGCGCTGTGGCGTGCTCGCTGGGGCAGGCTGGACAGGGAGGCTGGCTGAGGGCTGGAGAAGACACGGCAGAGAGGGAAAGGAGCTTACCCCACACCAGCTGGCAACACACATGGAGGTAGGACACAGCGTCGGAGTCCCAGATATTGCGTCCCCGGCTCCTCTCCTGGACTGTTGCGTGTGGTGCTTTAAATCTCCAGGGTTTACGCTTTCCCCGTGATGAATGCGGTCAGCTTGAGAGATGGTCTTAATTGTTCCTAGAATAAAAACTGGGGAGAAAATGGTTGGTGTGCAATACTTGGGAGGGTTTATAGCTCTTTGTTTTCCTGTCCTGCTGCTATGGATACAGCCTGCATCGGCAGCGCAGGAGGGTGCTCTGACAAACTCCTGACCAGTTTCTTCACTGCAGCCGGGCGACTGCTGTCCGTGAATATGCTGAAGAGTCCTGACACGCTTGTGGTTGAGGGAAGGATACATGGTGGTATCAGGGCTTAACTGACTAGGCAGCAGAGATACAGGAAAAGTAATAAACTTATCTCACAGGGAATGTAAACAAGGGGGTGGCTTTTTGTTCTCCTGATCAATAATGTATTATAATTCTGTCTGCTGCTTGTAAAGACAGAATAATGGAGGGAGCTGGAAGTGGAGTAGATGCCTGCAATTCAGTGCATTGCTGCACCTCCCATGGGCGCGTGCAGAGTGGTTTCTGTGCCTTTCAGGTGCGTGTAGTCCAGTGGCTACAAAAAATGGCTTTACAAATAACTTCACTCATGCTGCCGTTCACTCGAGTCCGATCTGTTGCCATGTGAAGGAACATTTGTTGCTAGGGAGGTTCCTCAGATGGCTTGCCTGAGAGTGGTGAGTCTGCAGTGAGCTCCTGGCGTTCCAGGTCCAAGGGGAAAGGTTTGGTGATTTTATTCATTGTTTATTTCAGCTGGTTGGCACGGCCTAAGCAGTCCCCTAGTGCTGGAGGGATGGTGAGACACCATGGAGGTCCTGGAGGGGGAGATCATTTCAGGGGGGTTGGGAAGGGAGTATGGCATGAAAAGGAAGGTAAAGAGAGGAAGAAATTGTTAGGATTAAAAAAAAAAAAATAATTGGGATATGAGATAAATATCATGAAGCCATTGACTAGCTGACAGCCTGATTATTCCACGAAATCTGGATGAAACAAGAGATTGACTTGCAAGTTGGTGTGCCATTGTAGGTGCTGCAGAGCTTCGGATTGTAATTTCCCTGACAGTAAAATTTCACAGTCCTCTGTCTTTTCAGCTGCCTGTCATATTTGCTCAGCAGAAAATAAAATGTTGGAAGTGATATGTTTAATCTGCAGCTGGCAGGCGAGGAATGATGCTGTGAGGCCTCTTAGTGCAGGGATAACACAGATTTAAAAAATAGGACAGTAAAGGCTCCTGCAGCTACATCGTGATAGGTTTGCTGGCTAGAGCTATATTTGCATTCGAACATCCTTTTTGTTCACTTGAGTTCCCACCATATCCATTCAGCTCAGTCTTCACCTCTGTCCCGTACCAGTGCTTTTTGCTTTTTTTCCTCTGTAGTCCTTCACAGCCAGCTCACTGATCCTCCTCCACTGAAGGTGGGTTCTCCTTGGTCCCCCTCTAATCTCAGCTTGCAACAGGTCACTTTAGATTAGTCTTTGGGGGAGTGATTGCCTCCTTGTAGGGTGTCTTAAGACCTGTAGTCCTTTCAAAAGACCCGTGTCTCCTTGCTGCAAGTGGATCTGGCCCTGCCCTGCTGCCGTATGGAGAAGAGGCGCTCCTGATCCCATGGACAAGAACTGTTCTTGGTCTGACCGTCGGGAATGCTGCTGTGCCAGGGAGGTTTTGCTTTGCTTCTGGTCTAGCTGTGGGAGTAGCCGCATGCTGGCATTTAAAATAGGAACGCTTCCATTCTTTTTATAAAGACAGATGGTCCTCAGCCCTTGTGCTTGAGCTGCTGACAGAAGATTTCTGATTTCATCTGTTTCCTTGAAATGATCTTCGGCTAGCTCACTGAGAAAACAGATGTTACTGCTTTTCCCTCTCCCCCCATTCTCTTAATCTTGTAGGAGTTGCAACTTCTACCTCTTTGCAGATAGTAAAAAAAATATTTTTTTATGTTCTTTCCTGGGTTTGGGGAGGAGACCTGCTGGCTAGAGGAAAGTGAATTTGTTAGAGCGCTCCAGCAGCTTCACGGAGTGACAGTAGCAGCTTCATGTTTTAAGTTACAGCAGTATGTCCCACGCTTCATGCTTGTGATCCTCTTCCTGTTGATGGTAATACTGTCGTTTGGAAAAAAGATCGACAAATTGTAACAAATCAGTGACAGGTTAAGTCAATGCTTGTACAGCTTTCTAAAGGTTTTCTGGAAGACCTAAGTGGCCTAACAGAAAGTTGTGGACAGAATGTTAGTCTGTGTCAGGATGTCCTATGAATGCTCCTGTGAGTATCAAATTTACCCTGGAACAGTAGTCTCAAGCTTTGAAAGAACTTGGTTTGTGCTTTCAGGTGTGCAGCCAGTTTATTTGTATGCAGCTACCATGGTGTGGCTTGCCACAAGCTTATAATTTGTACTTTGCCTAAAGTCTCTCCTTTCTGCCTTACCAACTATAATTGGTCTTGGGTTCTGTTGTGCATGCTTGGTGGTTTTGTTCTGTTGACACAGTGTCTACAACAATGGGATACCTGTGCATGACCAGAACTCTAGGTTTAACAAGAATAATAACGAAAATTGGCCAGATCTTTTTGCCCTCTGATTAACTAGTGGAGATACGGAACATCATGGTCCGAATGCAGATCACAGCAAGCACATTTTTGAAAGTTGGAAGCCCCACAGCCTTTGCTGTCAAAGCAGAACGGACAGGGAATGACTTGGAGATCCTAGCCTTCCATTTCACCTTTGAAGGTGTTCTAGTTTCTTTGTGAAACACAGCATGAAGCAAAGGAGATCTTAATTGCTTCTGTTTTTGATAGGAGTGGTCTCCACGTAATTGTGGAGGCTAGTATTGGAAGCTATCAGGCTGGTTTCTGCCGTCAGCAATTTTCTCAGTTAGTGTTAAAAATACAAGATGGGTCTGTGCTGAGTGCTGTTGAGGTGGAAATGCTCTAAGAATTGTGTGCAGCATTCTTACAAGCCCATTAGAGGATGTTCAGAGAAAGTTATTTTCTTGCTACAGCAATTTTGAGTTTCAATCACTTTCTCTCTTTTCCTCTTTTTTTCCCCCTTTTTTTTTTTTTTTATTTTATTTTAACTGCAGATCAACTTGAACGTGTGTTCTTGCGTCTTGGCCATGCAGAAACAGACGAGCAGTTACAGAACATTATTTCAAAATTCCTACCCCCTGTTCTCCTCAAGCTGTCCAGTACACAGGAAGGAGTTCGTAAAAAGGTAAGGGTGCAATTTACCGTAATGGCATGTTGTCCTGATCAGGGAGAAGGAAATGCCCCTCATGTACCATAATGTACTATACTTGGATGTCCTCTGTGGAGAAACTTACTGTTTGAGGAAAAGTTGATGTGAGCCTGATGGAGAATGGGTTTATTACAACTCTTAAGGCTTACAGAAAACAATCATTGCTTGTATCAGCAAGGTCTTTTGCAGACATGTGGAGGCTGCGTTTATTTCCACTTCAGGCCAGCTAGCTATGAGTGAGCCTCAGAACAAGACTTCCTGCCATAGAGGCAGTTGCCGTGACTTCCAGGTTAGGGCTGTTGCGCATCCACCTAACATACAGCACATGAGGAGCAAACTCGCTTCTCTGTGCAGAAGACCATGAAGACATACTCGTTGATGTCATTCCCCTGTCTGATAACATGAATAAGAGCAAGGACCCGTTTTGAAGATGTGCACTTGAAGCTGCGAAGAAAGGCATCCAACTAGCTAGTGAAATTTCTTAGGATGTTTTTATATGACATTTTTTCCATAAACTGGAATGTGTTGCCATTATGTTTTGGAGATTTTTTTTTTGTGAGATTCAGGAAAGGGGGAGAGGGCTACTCCTCTGAAAATTAAATTTTAAGAGGCCTCTCAAAATCGCACAGTGTTCTTACGGTGTATTGTAGTTTTTGTGTTAGAATGAATAATGAAATAAAACTTGTTTCTTCTTCCTCCTTCTATGGGCTTAAACTATAGTTTTTTATCTATTCAAGATGATAATATTATAAGCAGTTACAGCACTTCCCTGTACTTCTTGGTATTTGTCAAATTCATTGCAGTCAAGGAAATTACCCTGAATTCTACTTCTGCTGAATCAGCAAAGGGAAGTTGACTCAATATTCTGTTGTCATAATAAATTCAAAATGTAACAAGAAAGCTCTGTATGTGTTGATTTATTATTTTTTTTGTCTGGTATTTTTTACATAGCAAAATAATTTATCAGTGAAAGAGAGTGTAGAGGGCAAGACTCTTTTTTTTATTCTAATGAACATCTGTGAAGATTTACTGTGTAGTATAGAACCTGCAGGTAAATCTGTTCAATATACACATTGCCTTTTTCTGTTACTTACATCAGAACTCAGTGTTTCAGTCTTCTGCTTGCTCTTACTTTGCTGTTAAGCAAATGTGGGAAAATGTCTTAAGAAGTCTGATGCATTTTCAAATGCTCATGACTTTTAAACACAAATACCTAGCTTTCCAGTGCTAATTTTGCCTGGTGGACAAAAAAGAATGTGCCTATTGTTCAACTTCAGCCTCAAAATGTTAAGGCATGTAAGTGAAAGAAAATACGTTTTTTCACATGAGCACTCAGACAATTGTGAAACTAATCTAATAAAGTAGATGAAGTAGAATAGAAGGAGAAGGACAAATGTTTTATTCACCCAATGTCTGACTATAGGCAATGATAAAACTCTACCATCCCATGTTGTGTCTCTCTCATACCATTATTGTAGTGTTTAAAAAAAAAAAGACAACAAAAAAAGAGTGCCAACATAGTGAATTGCAGTTTGAAAATCTTACACTGTTTTAATTGCATTGACAGTGTAGCTTTTGATAGTATAGGTATACCAGCAAAAAAGAACATCTGTGTTTTGCCAGCATGCTGCTGCAGTGGAGATCAGTACAGTTGTTCAAGGACTTCCCTTCACCCAACTTTACAAGGACAGTGTTGTTCATTGAGTACATGAGGTGGATTGACTACACTTTAATTTTACTCTGATCCCCAGACTAACATCCTCCTCAAGCTTGTACTGCTAGAATGGAAAGGGGAAATTAAAATTCCATATTTCTTCCTGCTGTCTTAACATACTGCTTTGTTGGTCTTATCCCTGGCCTTAATTTTATAATGGTCAGGTCAATATTTCTGCCTCATTCAGTAATTTGAACTCATTGTCCTCATACATTTTCAGATCTAGGATGTAGTCTAGATCATAAAATCATGTCATAGAATGGTTTGGGTTAGAACAGACCTTAAAGACCATCTACTTGCAACCCCCCTGCCGTGGCCAGGGACACCTCCCACTAGACCAGGTTGCTCAAAGCCCCATCCAACCTGACCTTGAACAATTTCACAGATGGGGCATCCACAGCTTCTCTGGACTGTGCCAGTGTCTCATCACCATCACAGGAAAGAACTTCCTAATATCTAATCTAAATCTGCCCTCTTTCAGTTTAAAAGTGTTACCCCATGTCCTATCACTACATTCCTTGATCAAACAGTCCCTTCCCACCTTTTCTGTAGGCCCCTTTTAAGTGCGGGAAGGCTGCTGTAAGGTCTCCCTGGAGCTTTCTCTTCTCTGGGCTGAACAGCCCCAACTCTCTCAGCCTAGCTTCATAGCAGAGGTGCTCCAGCCCTCTGCTTATCTTCATGGCCTCGCTGTGAACTCGCTCCAAGAGGTCCATGTCCTTCTTAAGGTGGGGGCTCCATAGCTGGACACAGCACTCCAAGTGGGATCTCATGAGAGCGGAGTAGAGGGCAGAATCCCCTCCCTCGCCCTGCTGGCCACGCTGCTTTTGATGCAACCCAGGGTGCAGTTGGCTTTCTGGGCTGTGAGCGCACATTGCCTGTTGAGCATCTCATCCACCAACACCCCCAAGCCCTCCTCAGGGTTCCTCTTGATCCATTCTCCTCCCAGCCTGTATTTGTGCTTGGGATTGCCCCAATCCACATGCAGGGCCTCGCACTTGACATTTGTGGAACTCTATGAGGTTGGCACAATCCTGCCTCTCAAGCCTGTCCAGGTCCCTCTGGATGGCATCTCTTCCCTCTGGCGTGTTGACTGCACCACACAGCTTGGTGTCATCGGCAAACTTGCTGAAGGTGCACTCAGTCCCACTGTCCCTGTTGCCAACAAAGATACCAAACAGCACTCGTCCCAGTACTCACCCCTGAGGAACGCTGCTTGCCACTTGGACATCAAGCCGTTGACCACAACCCTTTGAGTGTGGCCATCCAGCCAGTTCCTTATCCACCGAGTGGCCCATCCGTCAAATCCTTGTCTCTCCAATTTAGAGACCAGGATGTCATGTGGGACAGTGTCAAATGCTTTGCACAAGTCCAGGTAGATGACATCTGTTGATCTCCCTCTATCCACCTACCCTGTTGTAGAAGCCCACCAAATTTGTCAGGCAGGATTTGCCCTTACTGAAGCCCCTGTTGGCTGTCACGAAGCACCTCCTTATTTTCCTTGTGCCTTAACAGAGTTTCCAGGAGATTATTTCCAGATACGTGGGTAAGCTTGCGATGACTATACCTTCTTAATCCATTTACTGTGAAAAGATAATTCCTCTTCAAGCCGTGGTTTGACAGGGGAGTTAAATTCAACTGTAGAATGTCTTCTACCAAATCAGTTACCCTAGCAGTGTCATGCAAAGAACTAATCCAAGGTGAACTCAACTCTGCTGGTTCAGATGTGCTCCAAGAAGTATCGATGCACTGGCAGCTTTTGTGCCTGAGTGGACGCTGTGTTGCTTTACATAGCCCATGTGAAGCCAGTAAAAATGTAAGAAGCAGTCATACTCACAAGTGCAGACATTTGCCTGATTCAGGACTGATGAGTACTACTAGATGAGATCATTAACGCACTGATTTTTTGTTTGTGATTAGAGAAGCTAATCCTCACACATACTCAAATCCAGCCATGTCTTTTTTCACCGGCCACCATGGGTAATTTGGACATGTTCCTCAAACTCTGTCATAGTTGTATGTTTCTCTTCCTTCACAAAAAAAGTGTGTGCAGACAGGTTTTTTCCTCTCTAAACTAATAGGGATTTGTAACTGCTGTTGGAATAATTTTGCAGCAGCAAAATTTGGTAGCTGTCAGCATTACTTAGTTTGTCAGTTTATCTCTGTTCTCAATCATGTGTTTGTGGTCAGCTGTGCAGTTTCTCTAGATTATATCTGGACATTACCTTGTTTGATACCTAGTCATGGAGTAGATGCAAAGATGATGTCTTAGCTCATATGCAGCTCAGCAGTTTCCATGACAAACTTCAGTGACAGCAATTTGGCTGCTTTTTCACCATATTATGACCAAGGTAATGAGCCATCAAAAGCACAGGACAGTGTGTCTACCCTGGCTTCTTGACTTGCATTGCTTGAAGTCAAAGTGGATCTACAACTGTCTCTCTCTGTTTTTACTAGAGCTGAGCTGACTCCATTTAATGTCACTTATATCTTTGCACCACCTTGCTTGAGAATCTGATAGGGTTTGTGAGTGAGATGTTCAGTGTGATTTCTCAGAACCCATTGTTCCAGAGTGCAGATTGTCTGTATTTTTTCAAGTTCCTCCATTCAGTTTTGATATCTCTTTTAGTGGGTTTGCAAATGACGCCTTGCTGGTGCTATGTTAAGAAACTGCTTCATGGAATTGTAGAATGGGATAAATCAGCTTGGAATGGACCTCAGGAGGTCTCCAGACCAACCTCCTGCTTAAAATGGTCCGTTATAAGTTCAGATCAAGATGCTGAAGGTTTTATCGAGATGGGTCTTGAAAAGTGTCTGAGGATAGAGATTGCACAAACTCTCCGGGCTGTTGCTCCACTCCTTGAGAGTCCTCATCACAAGAAGGTGCCACTCTGAGCTTCTCTTCTTTCAGCACACTCTGTCCACTGCTCAGCTTGCTGTCCACTGGAGCCCGGGGTCTGGCCTCACTGGTGTTGCTGCCGGGGTTGGCTTCTCCTCTTGACAGAAGGGTTTCAGTTATGACTTGTTCCGCTCCAAACATAGTTTTCATACACTTACTTGATAACTTTCTTATGGGTGGGCTTTTTTTCATTTTTTTTGTTTGTTTTGTTGTTCTGTGTCATGAATTGGACTTATTCTACAGCCACAAGATAGAGCAGGGATGCAGATTTCCAAGCCAGGCTCAGTTTTGAGGGATAGTGACCATCTGTGTTGAAAGAACTTGTCATCCTCAGTAATCATTTCTTCCTGACATTTCTGTTGATGGAGGATGTCAGCTGTGGCATGGTTTGGGACTTTTTACGTGTTTGTCTTAACAGTGTCTTGAGACATGTCAGAGTGGTTTTAAGATAATACAATAAATGATGGCTGCTGTTTTCTTAGAGATTAAATAATCAGGAAGCTCCGGCCTGATTTGTTTAGAATAGGCCTGCCTACTGGACTGAGGGTGATGTATAGAGTCCACAGTAGTAAAATCCACAGTAGTAAAATTAATGGTGGTTCTTTCAAGTTTTTTGTTTTATTCCTGTCAGGTCATGGAGCTGCTGGTTCATCTGAATAAGCGCATCAAAAGTCGTCCGAAAATTCAGCTTCCAGTAGAGACATTGCTAGTTCAATATCAAGATCCTTCTGCAGTGTCTTTTGTCACTGTAAGTGTCTGTTCTTCCAAGAATAGTTGCTGATTTGCTTGTAACAAGCAGAATATTCTTTAAAGCTCCTGTATTTAGCTCTGTCAGTTTTCCTAGCAAGTATTTTATTGTCACAACGTTGACATTTTAAGAGATTTTTTAAAATTAAATTGTATAGTCTGGTATGGGTGAAACTTCGTTTCATAAAGCAGCTAAAATATTGATTGTGTTCAAATTACTGATAGTAACTCTTGATACTTCATGAATGCATGAATTTTCATTGCTTGTATTGTAGAGGGTCAATACATTGTTAGAAGCTCCATTTTGCAGGCAGCTACCAATCCTTTTCCTGATAAGTGCAGGATCAGTGTCTTACTTAAAACATTTCTATTTCTCTAAACAGATAAGAACCTGTATTTTTATGTGGTTTTAGGGTCAGAACCTTACCTGAGCAAGAAAAAATTAAAAACCCCTAATTTTATAGATGGGGAAACTTTACTAGATATTTTCATTCAGTGTAGTTTAAAAAAGTGCAAATAGTTCAAAAATATTTTTGTGAAACTATGAAGATAATTTTCATTCCAACGGTAGTAGATCTATTGCAAATCACCATCGTAAAAAAAAAGTGATAAAATGAGAGGGAAACTTTCTGTCCTTCTCATTTGACTATTCAGTCATATGTAGCATAAATGGAAAACATAGCATCTTAGAACCTGTTGGAAAAATATTTAGACTTTAAACAGCAGTAACATAGAAATAATCTGAGATTGTCTTTAAGCAAGTGGGAATATTCAGAGTACACCTTTTAGGAATTGATGCGGGCTTCTAGAGTGTATGTGTCCTGTAAAGCAGTAGAAGAACCCTCATGTTTGAAGACAAACTTGACATAAATGGTGCTTTTGGCTGGACATGTCACAAAAATGTTTTCCTTCATGTATCCGAGTGATGCATGTTGTTTTGCACCATGAGGCTTCATAAAATTTTAACAAGTGCCATCTATAAGGCAGGGTAATGCTTCCAACTTCAACACTTCTTTCAACCAGGTCATTTAGCGCATAACTTTTATCTCTATGGTTTTTGGCTGGATTTGGATCAACAGGATAGCAGTTAGGTAGTCCAGCATTCAGTATTGCTCTTGCTGTCCCGTCACTGGACTCTGTTTGGATTGGATTTGCAGCTTTTAGTTGTGATGATTTAGAAACGCATTTTCAAGAGGAACTCTGGCTAAGCTGCTGACTTGGCGTTTATTCAATATTGTTTTCTGGTTTATTTCAGAAATAGATAAGGGAGAACATTACATTTGCTTTCCTTGAAGCTGTTGGTCAGGTAAAGCTGCTTTTGGTGAAACTGTCAGCGAATAAGAGAAGCTGGAGAGGGTTTTCCTCCTTTTAAAGTGAAGGTTCAGGAAGACCTACTCAGAAAACCCTTTCTGAGTAGGTCTTGCTAAGACTCCCCTTTAGTAGCTGTCAGTCTGATGAGCCTGAGAATTACGAGACTGGTCTTCCAAAACTGATGTTGTTTCCAACACCCAATTACGTAACACGACATACAAGAGGAGTTTAAAGAACAGATATTTCTTTTGCGCTGTTACAATACCGTGTTTTTTTTCTACGTACCCCTTTAGAATTTCACCATAATTTATGTTAAAATGGGATACCCCCGCCTGCCTGTGGAAAAACAATGTGAATTGGCTCCAACTCTTCTCACTGCAATGGAGGGGAAACCTCAGCCACAGCAAGACAGGTATGACTAGCTTATTCTCGGAGTCAGTTCTGTTGGTATTGTTTTAGTAAAATAATTTGTATAATTTGATAAAAGACTTTTTCTTTGGTGATACCTTCATTGCTTAGGTTGTTCTTGATTTGTACCACTGGATCAGCAGTTTGGTCGTTCCAGTGATACAAGGAATTCATACAGTCTAATGTTGTAATAATATCCAGGATCTGCAGTAGCAGACCGTCTGACTGATGAGAGGCTTGTGTTATGGTGGATATGCCTGTCCATATCCCCCATCCATCTTCATCAAATCCGGGTTTACAGCTTAAGGCGAGACCTTCAGTAAATATCCTCTGTCCAGCAACAGGAATAGCAGTAAATATCTCGGATTGGCCACTCTAAATTGTAAAATAACGAAAATTCCTACTCACTTGAAGCACTAAGTTGTAATGGATAACGACTGAAGTTGGGAACTGCTGTGCGCTAAGAACTCATAGAAAACTGCTAATTATGGACCTGCTTCTTATATTGAGATGGGTTTTCACTGTGCTGGCACTGGAAAACGTCATTAAAATTGTATTTTCATTCACTCTACATCACTGTGACAGTGTAAAGGTATTTTAAAAACTACCTTACTGAAAGGTTATGCAGTAAAATCTTGCTTCTGTTCATAAGCTTGGTGTGAAAATACTTGGTTATCTTCTCTGGGACCATGGTTCTGCCCTGCCCAAAAAGCAAGTACATGAGTGAAGAGAGGTTTGGGAAATCTGCCTATATTGGTATATAATCAATAAATGTGTCTGTGTGCATACTTTGGTGAAGCTGAACAGTATTGATCAACTTATGCTCTAGGCAGACTCAGATTTAAAACTAAGTTTCTCATGGATGAGGCAGTCCTAAACTGTATTTTGTGGCATAATTACAAAATATTAAAGTCTGGGCAAAGGCAGTGACTTCATCTCTCCAGATGTGTGTGTGTGCATGTGTGCAGATGTATAAGTTCTATTTTAATGGCAAAGCCTAATTAATCTTCTGCCTTCCGTTTTTAAGTACATCAGGTGGCAAATAGAGGCCACTGGATTGTGAATCAGTTTAACTTTTGTTAAGATTTTTTTTTGCTATTAAGGACCAAGTTTGTTGTTAAAGGTTTCTCTCTTGAATGTTAAGAATGAACAGGTGTGGTTTTTTTAAATGGTTGCAGTAAATATAATTGTTTTTCAGCCTAATGCATCTTCTAATACCAACCCTTTTTCACATGAAATACCCTGCTGAACCACTAAAAGCAGCAGCTTCTCCATTTAATCTTGCTGAAAAACCAAAGACTGTACAGCTGCTTTTGGACTTTATGTTGGATGTTCTTCTTATGCCTTATGGGTAAGTAAGAGTTAATACCAGTCTTCTCTAGTATTGATGTGTTCTTTATGTTTGAAACACTACAAACTGCACCCTTGGAAACTCATTTAAAATACACTGTTATTTCCTAGCTCGAATGAAGCGAGTTGCATGTTTCAGTAAAATACAAAACAGGGTCCTAATTTTAAGAATGGGATCACCATCTTCCTTATTTAACAAAATGTCTTTTTTAAACTTAATTAGGCATTATGCCATTCTGTCCTTGACCTCTTTTGGGATCAAAGTGAAGCTATGAGACATGTGAGCTATCTGTTAAATAACCAAACCTTTAAAATAGAAGCCAGATCAGAGTGTGTGCTCATCTTCCTGCAGTTGAGTTTTAAGGCTTGTTCCTCCAAGGTCATAAGCAAGCATAATCTCTGAAAACTTGTACTTTCCAGAATTGAACCTTTAGTAGCAAGATTGGTCTTTCGTCTGTTTTGTGATGAAAAATGTTTTAACTGTAATGGCATGTCTTGGTATGAACACTGTTTCTGAGAGTGTGAATAATTCACAGAGCAACTTGAATTTACTGATCTCTGTTTGTTAGGAGTCTTCTAGTGTCTAAAATCAATACTTTCTCAAAATCTATTTCCCACTAGTTTTTTTTAGTGTCTTTGTATTGTTAGGGGAGCTTTTGCTTTGAAAGAAAATAGAAATAATTTTAACAGTAGAACATAGTTCTTTTTTCTGACAGTTCATTGATTCCAGTAGGATTTTTCTGAGCACCTGAGTCTTGGTCACCCAAGTAGATTAACCTAAAGGAATGACTTTTAAAATGGTAAGCATGTGGTGTTTCTCCTTGTAGCTTTGCTGGAGGTCATGCTCCCGTCAGATGTTGTGGGGGCCAGTTCCTTACCATTTCAGTGTACAGAGTCTTGCAGCTTATAGTTTCAAACGCTCCTCTGTTTGCAGCTTACACCCCTCAGTTTGCCCAGGTTTATGCTTTTAGCTTCACACCCACACTGCTGTGGCTGTAGCTTCAGACGAAGTCCTTAGGCTTTGCAATGAGACTTCACTTCCTTCCATGCTTTTGTACTCTGGCCAAGCGTGACAGTTTTTAAATACTCAGACCACAAGGGTGGAGGTGAAGGTTTCATTTTCCTTCCAGAAGGTGCTCGGAGAGTGTCTTCAGCTAGCCTGTGGCTCTGGATGTCTGTCTCTTAAAGTCTCGTTCCCTCGGGTGAGACCATTTCCAGCTCTTTATAGCTAATTTATGCCTGGTAGAACTTGCTCTGTCATTGCCCAGTTGTGAGTTAGCCTTGCCAGTCTGCATGCAGTAAAACAAGCAGAAAGCCTAACTATAGGGCTTGAACTTCATAATCAAGTTCAAGTGTTTAAAGTTTTAACTAATGAGGCTTGGGGTGAATGTTTGTCCTTATTGTTGAGACTGTTTACTGCCTTTTGTTGCCTGTGCGCTGAATGCAGAGCAGACTATGGCTGTCTGGAGCAAAATAATTCTTGTTGGTCTCTGCACTACAGTTCTGATGACATCATGTGCTGACCAGCTTCCAAGGATACAGGGAAAGGTGGAGTGGCTTTTGTGAGAGTATGGAGATGTGCACAGGGCAGCTAGACTAGCCAGTCTCCAAAAAGACTTAAGATCTGTAAACTTTACCTTTACAGTGTTGTCCTGATTTGCATGACACAGGACTGATTTCTGTTCTTGTGGTTGGGAAAACTGCACTTTTAGAAGACTCTAGTGTCTGAATTTGTGAAAATATCTACTTTATAGCCAGGTATGGTATGTGAGTATGAGTTTCCAGGTCTCAGTATCTTTTGAGCTCACCAGGTGCAGGGATGAGGAGGAGCAAGACCTGGGCACTTGACCCAAGCTGGCCAACAGGATTATTTCATACCATGAAGATCACATTCAATATATAAATTAGAAATTTTGCGGCAAAATTCTCTCTTCCTTGATGGCTGCAATTCTGAGAACTTCTTGCCCCAGTGCCAAGTAATTGTCTGAACGACAACAAATTGTTTTGGGTTTCTCAAACCATAACAGATTTTTGCTTTCCTTCCCTGTCCAGCAGTAAAACTGCCATTTTCCAAGACATCATCGTATTAGGTTTTTTTTTATAGCCAGGATTATTTGCTGTCACTTCATTGTGTTGCATATGCTTCATTATTTCCCTTGTTAAGTTTACATTTTTCATAGAGATCATACAAAAGCTTTTAGTACAAGTTTCTCGAATGTAATACCATCTGAGTATTCACTTTTAATACAAAGGAGATCATTCTTTCTGGTTTGTAACCTGAGATAACTTTTCAGAAATTCCAGTGGACCCTGCCCTTTCCTAACTGAGGTTTGTTTTCGAATGATTATAGTGAGACTGCTGTGGCTCTTGCAGAATGTGCTGGGATCACTGGGAGCTGAGTCTCAACTGAATAAAATTCTGTCCTATGTGAGAGTCATGGGATTAATTAAAGAAGAATACATGAAGTTGGAAACGTTATGTTTTTTCCTCTGTTCCAGCCTCTAATTCAGCTGGCAAAGTGGATTGGTAAAGCCTCTAATGAAACTCCTTTCCCACCTGCTTAGGTTCGTATTGAATGAATCTCAAAGTCGACAAAACATGCCCTCGGCCCAGGGCACTTCATCGAGTAGTGTGGGAGGTCCTGGAATCCCTCAGCCCCCTCCAGGGATGAGCTTTTATGCAGCCAAAAGGGTAATTGGAGATAGCCCATGGACACCAGAGCTGCTGGAACAGGTACTTGCTGTGGGGCTGGCCCTCAGTGAACTGGTAGTGGTAACAGGGCTGGCTACAGACAGAGGAATGGAAGGCCAGAGGGAAAATACATAACTAATTCTAACCAGGTCTTTAGTTGCTGTGAAGGAATTTATTGAGGGACTTCGCCTGATGCCTTAAGGAGCTTTGCCATGGTGTGATGGTGTGCGAGGTGCCAGCAGTTCTCGGAGCTGGTTAGGAAGCAGCCATGACTGCAGGCTGCTCTTGTGTCCTCCTGAAGAAGATTACAGAACCCTCTTACGTTGATGAAGCATTCCTTTTTAGCAGAGAAGTAGCAGAGTATCCCTCATTGTAATGCTGGTATTACTGCTGGGCGCTGCTAAAGAGGCGGAGAGGATGTGAACTTCTTAGCAAGCAGAAGCCACCATTTCAGACTGCCATACTGCTGTGGTTATTGCGACGTACATTTTCTTGTCAGTAACTGCCTTTATTTTTGCCACTGTTGAACAGTGTAAGCTGGGGATAGTGAAGTTCATTGAAGCTGAGCAAGTGCCAGAACTTGAAGCTGTTATACACCTGGTTGTAGCCTCCAGTGATACAAGACACAGCGTTGCCACTGCTGCAGACCTTGAACTGAAGAGCAAGCAAAGGTACATGTTTGGGTGTTTGGAAAAGGTGGTGCTAGTGTTCCTAACAAAGCTAGCTGCAATTAATACAGTGCTTCAGAGAGGCTGTGCTCTGAAAGGAGGAAGGCTGCAAGTCCCCCACGTACCTGCAAAGCTGCCATATATTCACACTGGGCTGGGAATGGTGTGTCTCACAGTATTGCAGCTGGGAGCATCATTTGGCTCCGGAGCTGACGGCTTTAGCTGTCTGTTTTCAGCCATCTCTGGTATTGCTTTTGAGCCATTTGCTTACTCCTTAGTTTCCAAGTTGCCCTCTGTGGATTCTCGATGGTCAGTAAGTATGTGATTCACCACTGGTCAACTTATCTATATTGTCTTTCCCAGAAAAGTATACTTTCATTTAACTTACTAAGGGAGTAAAGAGGCTGTAATTGTGTAGTGGACCATAGTCTTGGAAGTTTGGCAGCCACTGTTGTCTGCATTATTAAAGCTTTTGCACATCTGCAGTCCACCTTTCATTATCTAAAAATGATGCTTCTGTCCTTAACTGATCAAGAGGCCAGAGTAATTGCTGTTGGTACTATTTATGGAGTCATTGATTGTGCAGGGTTTGTTGGCTTATGTAGGAGATTTGAAGCAAGAGAGGCCTGCCTTTGAAATGTGTAGGTGGCTTCTGTATTACTAGAAGTATAGGACTGTTTAACTTGGAGTCAAATATGTAATGTGAAACCTTTCTCCATTTGAGTCTATTCATGTGCCTCAGTCATGGCAGGGGAGATGATTCTAGTAGGTGATGACAGCCTGGTTAAGGAAAGCCCTATCTCCTTTGCTGCTCGTCTCATCTTTCCCTTTGTGTTGGTATTCTGTGCCTGGAGAACAAAACACATGTGTGGACAAAATGCATGTTAATACACAATCTTAAACGTCTTTAATGGGAAATATATGCTACTTCACAGCTCACTTGTTTGGAAATCAGTTCCTTTACTGGAAGATAAACATGGTTGGAGACCTTATCACTCTCTACAACTACCTGAAAGGAGGTTACAGCGAGGTGGGGGTTAATCTCTTCTCCGAAGTAACAAGCGATAGGACAAGAGGAAATGGCCTCAAGTTGTTCCAGGGGAGGTTTAGGTTGGATATTAGGAAAAACTTCTTTACCGAAAGGGTTCTCAAGCGTTGGAACAGGCTGCCCAGGGAGGTGGTGGAATCGCCGTCCCTGGAGGTGTTTAAAAGACAGGTAGACGTGGTGCTGAGGGACATGGGTTAGGGGTGGTTTTGGCGTAGGTTTATGGTTGGACTCAATGATCTTGAAGGTCTCTTCCAACCCAAGTGATTCTGTGATTCTATGATTCTATGGTTCTGTCTCCTCCACTTTTTTGATGCTTAACTTTTTGTTTTCAGTGGGGTGTTTTTTGGGTATGTGGGTGTGTTCCAAACAGTGTCATCAATAGCTAGCATTGGATGGTTATCATGGGCAGATAGGTTTTTCTGAGAGACCAAGATGAAATAGTCATTGAATTAAAAATACCTTCATCTTTACTGAAATGTCAGGGCACTGAGGTTGAAGAATGTGGAGAAATTTGTTAACAGATGACCATTCTGTATTCAGTCAGTAGACTACCATGGTTTGTATATCTTGATTCAGTGTGAAAGAAGGGAGCCTGTAGGTTTCTCACAAATTATTTTGACTTGTTTTGTAAGAATTTGTAGGTGAAATTTGTAATCACTTCACATTCTTTGTGATCATATATTATGGGGATGTGGGAGGAGTGATTAGAAGTCAAACTAGATGTATTAAAACTCCATCAAGAAAATCAATATGATGCAAAATGCTGTAAAACATATATTTTTAAAAGTAATCAAAGCTTGGAATCGTAACATGGTGGTGTTCAATGTGTTTTTTTCTTTAGTTTAATTGACTGGAACAATCCTGCTATCATCAACAAAATGTATAAAGTGTATCTTGGGGATATACCACTGAAAACCAAGGAGGTAAGATTTGCCTTCAGAATTGCATACCTGCTTAATTTCTGAAGCTGTTGTTTTAGTTGTCTTATTGTATTTGGAGAAGACATGTATATATTTCTTTAATCTATCACTTCCTTTGATCTCGCCTTTCATTGAACATTTTTGGTATTGAACAATTTTTTCCCTGTTCCAGTGTGTTCTGACGTGCAGTAGAAAGTAATTTAGCTAACTTAAAAGTACTGCTGCCCAAAGATGCACCATTTGGTTTCAACTCTGTTTCTGACAGGGATCTGTTCTGAAACCAGAAATGAAACGAGAGTCAGTCAGCACCCGTGTTAAATTAAAGATAGTTCCGCATCTTCTGCGATCCAGGCAAGCTGCAGAAACATTCCCAGCTAACATTCAGGTAACGCGTATGTTCCTAAGCTCCGCTTCCTAGTGCGCCTGGTAAAACAGTTCCTCCAGTGCTTAGGGGAGGGAAACACTGTAACTGGTGACAGCGTTTAGAGAAGAAGTGGAATTAGAAGGCGTATGAAAATGAGACCAGATACTCTCTGAACTGCTCTTTATTCCTTATGGCCAGGTGGTTTATGATGGACTCTTTGGAGCAAACACAAATGCAAAACTGAGAAGTCTGTCCTTGCAGTTTGTACATCATATTTGTATCATGTAAGTAATTCAGAGTGAGCACAATGGTTTTCAGTGATTTGTCTAGAAGACACTTTGTTTACTAAATGTGTAACTGAACCAAGAGCAAAGAAGGAGTACTAAAACTCAGAGAAAGTGTATTTTTTCCCTTAATCCTGAAATCTCTGTGTGTGTGTGTGTTCTTGGACATACTAAGTTGTAATTTCACAAAGCTGAGAAAAAGTGATGCTGGGAGAAGACACTTCTAAGGGAGGCAAAAGATAATGTTTTATTTGTTGATGTCTCTAATTGCAGTTGTCCAGAAAGTAAAATAAAGCCATTGGGCCCAATGCTTTTAAATGGACTTACAAAGCTGATCAATGAATACAAAGAGGTAAGCTGAACGATTCTTTGCTATAGAGCTATAGTTCTTCCTATGAAGAAGACAAAGGAAAAGACAAGTACCTTCTTATGAAAAGACAAATACCTTTACGATGAAAACTGATAAATCTCTTGTAGTTGCCCAGGATGGCTATCAAAGGACACTTTTAAAGAAATTTTGTTGGAAGAGAAGCAAATACTTTAAAAGGCTATATAAGAAAACTGTTTTATTTGTTTAACAGCTATGGATGGATGCTTGGACACTGTTTTCAAAGCGTCAGGACATAGCAGTGTTGGTAATTTAAGGAATGAGGCCAGAGTGGAATCTAGCTGCTGTTGCTCATCACTCTGGAGCACACAGGGGACTCAGCTCCAGGCATATACCCCGCTGTGAGCAGCAGCGGTGTAAGCCTGCTTGTAATACCTTCCATCCTGTCTGTCCAGGGATGGTATTGCTGTGGCAAGGGTGTTGCAAACAGGACCGCAAACACCTGAAGAAGTCTCTCCAGTGCCACTTAAAAAGGCAAATTCCCCACGATACTCTCATGCGTACCTTACGAAGGGCTGGTGTTACAGACCTCCCCTTCTGCAGCTTTGAGCCTCTTGCTGGTTCATTTGAACTGTTGGATGTGACACCTTCTGGCCTGAGTTGGTGTTGAACGCCTGGGCCTGCCCTGCCATTGGGAAGGGCATGAAAAAGGAGTGTTCAGGAGGAAGTAAGCTGGTATATAAATATGCTGCATCGGTCATCTGCAGGATCCGTTGTGCAGATGGCTTCCTTTGTGTAAAACTGCTGATTAGGGCCAGTGGAAGGTTTCTGTACCTTTGCTGTTTCCTGTACTTGCTGAATCTCCTCAGCTGTCTCTCTTGAAATAAAATGCAAGTATCTGAGACTAGAAGGGAGATTTACATTTTATCACTGTTTGTAATTTTCTGCTTCTTGTGGAAAAGCGTGCTTTCCCTGTTCTTATGTAGTGCTTTTAGGCTTGGGTACAATTATTTTATGTTCCAGCATTCTTTGTCCTTGAAAGCTTATTTCAGCACTTTGGAGGATTTAAAGTATATGTTTAATTATAAAAGATATGTCTCTGTGTATTTCTGATTTTGCTGAATTCTATTTATTGTTTTATCATTCAAGGATTCAAAACTGCTGTCAATGGCATATTCAGCGGTTGGAAAGCTCTCCAGGTAACTGAAACGCCATTTAATCAGTAGGACATTGAATAATTTTCCCAGAGTAATCTGTTGATTTATCAGCAGCAAACTTTATGCCACCTGCCAATTTTGCAATTGAGTGTACAGTTCAGAGAAAAGCATTCTTCTTGTGACATCTCAAGAGGTGTAAAAAGAAATATGTTTTTAGCTGATAGCTTCTCTAGCAGTGATTAATGGCAGCTCAGGAATTATGCACAGAATTTAAGAAATGGTTCCACTTTCTGGATTGCCAGAACCATAAATTTAAGGAATGTACAGCAAAGACCAGAGGGCATGAAGCTAGACAAGTGGCTAGCTCCATGGTATGCTGATGATCTAAGTGAATGTCCATAGAATATCTCACTTTCCAAACTGTGTTGGAGGTGGGGAAGGGGGGCAGTGCTGCTCCATGATGGAAATGGATAAGATAGAACAAAGTTTCTGTGCTGGCTCTGTTTTGTTTGACAGTTAAAATGTGGGATGAGGGGAAGACCAGTGAAATGTGAAGCATTTCAGTTTAAAAAAACCAAAACTTCACGAATTAAAATATCTTGTTTCAGCCGAATGCCTCAGCTCTTTACCAAGGATATAGCACTGGTACAGCAGTTTTTTGAAGCTTTATGCAAGGTGAGTGCTGGCGGGGCATTGGGAAGTCATTAATATGTTGTGTTGGTTTTGCTTAATTCTTGTCACTGCACACTGTAACGTGAAATCTCTCGGTTTGGTACTGCAGGAAGATGCTGATACTAGGCTTGCCATTCAGGAGGCCTTGTCTATGATGGTTGGAGCATACAATAACTTGGAAGGAGCCCAGCGTACCCTGATGGAAGCTCTTGTTGCTTCTTATTTAATAAAGGTATTTTCAGCGGAGTCAAAGTTAAATGCCTTAAAAAAAGAGCTATTCATTGTTTTACTGTTTCTTGACACTTCCTGATGTATACTTTTTGAGAGAGATGTCCCTTTTCTTACTGATGGTATTGGCCTGTCTGGGAGAAGAAGGGGTGTGTATGCTCAGATGAAATATTTTTAATATGGTACAGTTGTTGCAAGAAGAGTGACAATGCAGTTTTCTATTTGTGTTCTGTTTTGCAAAGAAACAAAGCCGTTGCGATTGCTCTGAATGTTTCTCATGTCTGCTCCTAAGACAACTTTGAGAAGTAGATCCTTCAATGACAGTATCTTGTGAAATGCTTTGTGAAAGCAAGAGTTGGTAGAAAGGATCATTTGTTGCTAAGTGGGGATTTCAGCTTGCTGTGTTATTTCTAGCATTTTAAAGCACCTGGGAACCTCCCCAGGATCTCAGCCTTGAGACTGTAATCCAGAGGAAACCACACTTTACCAACTTCTTTACTTTACTGTGTATCTTGGTGTTCAGAATTCCACAGAGGTCTGGGTTTTCAAAAAGAATGGTTTTTGTAAGCTCTGTGTTACATGAGTACTTGGGGTGACTGCGGATGTATATGTATTTCTGGTGATTGCACTACTAACTGTGTAAGAGGCTATTTTCATGCTGATGACTCTTTTGCCTGGGTGCTCGAGTGATCTAGGTCTCCAGGCAGTACCATTTTGAGAATATCTGAACCCAACAGAGCAAACGACCACCCTAAGCTAATGTTTCTTTTCCACCTCTGGCTGTGTTGCTCTTAAGCGCAGCTGTGTTTTGGTCGGGTAGATGATGTATGTCGTTTTTCATTTCAAAGCTGCCTGGATGGGGCAGTTCAGATGTCTGAGAATTAGCGATAACCCTGATTTATAATTCCCAAAAACGAGCATGTATTTAATTAAACAGTGCGTTCTTCACTTGTATTTATATGTGAGGAGCTAGCTTTTCTTTTCCCTGTCTCCTGTCATATGAAGAGTTAGCAAGAACAGTCTCTCAAAATGTCTGAACTCTTTGAGTCACGTGTGTACCAGAGGACAAAACAGATGACTGATGGTTTACAAGTGGGGAGCGCGGGTCATTAGTGTGGTCATTTAAAACCCAACCATATGTTTGTGTCTCTTCTCTTTAAGCCTGAAGTTCAAGTACGTCAAGTGGCTGTGAAATTTGCTAGCACAGTGTTCCCTCCAGATCATATCCCTTCCAGATACTTACTCCTGTTAGCTGCAGGAGACCCGTAAGTTGTTATCCTTTTTAAATTATCTTCATATATATATATACACACACACACACGTATATTTGCATCCAGTATATTTTTGGATGACATATAAATGTATATGTATTTGTTTATATATGTATGTACATAAAAACTCACTCACTGAAGGTCAAGTATGATAATTTGGAAATTAACCTTTATGTAGGGCATTCTTGACAGTTCTGTAGAGAGCTGTTACTGTGCCTTATGGTAGTCTTTGGCTTGGATTCTTTTTCTTGTTTCAGATGAACTGCTGTCACTAAAGCACTTCATGTTAATGATCAATTGCAATTGCAAAGTAAAAATGCGTTAACTGAAATCACCTTTACAAGGGCTAGAAATTATTTTTTCCTGGCGAATTCCATCAATCTATTTCTAGCTTGTATTTGCAAAGAGTCAGGAGCATGCACTTGTGAGAGTTGCCACTCTTTGCTGAGGAGCAGTTGGCTCATTAAATTACAGTAATCATTTCATTTGCAGTTTTCTGTGACTGCAATTTAAGTGGTGGGGTTTTTTTCCAAATTACTTTAATTGCTTGATTTTTTATGTGGGTAGCTATTGTTAACTAAGGAAAGCTAAACAGATCAATTGCAACAAACGGCTCTGTCATTGCAGTTTCAGCACTGTTTCAGGAGTTGATCTTCTGCTTAGTAGATAGCAATAAACCTGGTAGGTGTCAGCTGAAGCCTCAATATAGGAAGTGATCGGAGGAGGAGCAGATAGGAAAACAAGAATGTGGGAACTAGGAAATAGCTGGTGGTGAACACTAGCAGGATGTAAGAGCAGCAGAAGTGGGCTGATCCAGGCTATTTTGCAGAAGCCACTCATCACTATCCTTTTTCTTCCCCCTCTCTAAAATAAACAAATCATTAAGAGTTCTAATGCAAGCTTTTTTTCACTTCCTTTCAATAAATTCCCACTTCTCATTTAAAAACTTTTCTCTCTCCCCCAGCTTCCCAAGATATCTCGTTACTCTTTAAAGGCCATTTGTTCTGTACAAATAACATCTATTTCTCATCTTTTCTCCTGAAAGGCGGGAGGAGGTACATGGAGAAGCGCAGCGGGTGCTGAGAACATTTCCTGGTAAAAATGAAAAGGAGAGTTCTGGGAAGCAGATGCCTTCTTTCCCTGAAATGGTCCATTACATTCAAGACAAGGTACAGTGCTTCTGTCCCAGTAAATGACAAATGCATGCCTGATGCTCAGGCATGTAGTAAATGTTGTCTTACCTTCCCTGTATCCATTCTTCCAAGTTAGCTAAAATCACAGTGAAGACCGCACGTGGGATTGCATTGCCAAGAATAGCACTCATTACCTTCTGCTGGCAATACTTGCAAGAGATCCAAGTGCTAGGTAGCAAGGATACAGATCCTTTAAAAATGGAATTATTTTGCTTTGATGGTGTTTGCGCAGAAGATGCGTGGAGCAAGGAATCCAGTGTTCAAGGTTGATAATCCATCATGTGTCACAAACACAGTTCGCTCACAAATACGTTCTTGAAGGGGCAGGGAGGTCGCTCTCTGGTTTGGCTGGTGAAAAACAATACTGTGCATAAAACAGAAAAAAAGATTTTGGGATAGGAAAGGAGATACTGGAACAAGCGAAGTCATCTGGTATGTTGACTTAAAGACTTAATATTCACCCTCATTGCAATCTGTGGAAATATTGGCCATGTAAATAACCTATGATAAGTATAGTGGATGGTACGCCAAAAAACATACCACTGAGTTTACCCTCACTGTTTGCACTGAGAGATCATCTGGAGAGGTGTTAAAGTCTAGTCTGTGTTCACACTTCTGTGTATAGTAGCTATCCCAGGCTTATAACATATTAAGATGATGTGAATGGTCACAGACAATACTTTTTTACCCTCTGATTGTCTCCTTTTTTTAAAAAATGTCAGAAGTGTATAATGTTGGAACACATCCGGTTTTGCAAGAGATCTCTGATGGGAGAACTCTTACACCTGAGAGATTCCTTGGGAAATGTTGTATACTCTGCTGGTGGTGTACTCTGCTGCTGTACTCTGCTAGTATATGAAGTGTGTGAAACTTTATGAAAAAAACTGCATTTGTCTAAAATACTGGTTATTCAAACAGATATAAAAAAATTAAACTAAGGTTGAGTTTTAGATAACAGTATTAAATACCTGTCCCCTTGTAGTTACTTTTTAAATTTTTCTTGACTTCTGTAGTGTCATTAATAACTATGGATCAGCCCAGTTTAATCACTGCTGAGGAAAAGAATATTCCCTCACTTCTGGGTGAATTTAAAAAACATTTTTTGAGCACTTTTCAGATCTCCCTTACATGTCCTGAAGGCATATTAAAAAAATCCTTGAGGTACATTTCTTTGGTTAGTTATCTTGAAGTGTGAATTTTCACATACCATGAATAATCTGCAAGTGTTGGAGATTTTGGAGAACCTTGTATGCATTGCTTGGCACAACAGGCCGAGATGCAAAATGGATTTCCTGGGCGAGTTGGCATGATCCTTCTCTCCCTCTGAAAGAAAGCGTATGTAAAACAGTAGGACAGAATCTGCTAGGTATGGATGGGAGCTCATTCTCCTGGTTCGCTAACTCAGGTTTTCACTAATGGCTCTGGATGTCATTGGAGTTCCTATGCAGCAAAAGATACGAGCGTGTTTAAGAGATTTGAGGATCTGTTGACTTCTGTGCAACTGCCTTGTGTGTTTATTCAGAAGCGAGGCTGCCTTGCTGAATGCAGCCCCAGCACTGATGTGCAGACCACACAGAGAGTACGGACATGCTTTTCTGCAGCTTTCGCAGTGGGTGTTACTGAAAACCTGTTTTTCTGCTGGAGTGTTCCTGCTTGTCAAAGCTGACATTTCCATGGAAATGAGCTGCTCACTTGCAGCCTTCTACCTAGCCAGTAGCAGGGTCTGAGGGACTTCCTGGGCTTGGCTGGTGCAGCACCAGGTGTCCACCTCCCAGCGCTGGGGAAGCCTGGCTGCTCTGCAGCCTCTCCAGGCAGAGCTGCTGTCTCCAAGCTTCCTGACTGCCTGTCAGCTGGGGTGCCTCAGAGTTTGCAAGTTTATGAGGTATTTTGCTTTTAAATTCTAAAGCACTTCTTTTTTTCCCTGAGGGGAGGAAAGAACGCTGTCCTTTTGCAGCCTCCCCTGCTGTTTCCTCTACTGAATTCAGAGTTTCCACTTTCTGAGTTGATAGGGATGTAAAGTCGATGGACCTAAACTATTACCAAGTGCACTGTGCCCTTCTTGTTATAGAACTGTTGTACATTTTCAGTTGCTAAGTGGAGGATAAACATAGTTGCATCAGCAAAATTTTGTTGACCTTTCCGACACCTCTGCTGTTCATGGGTCTGAATGTTCCACTCTTAATATATGCTGTTGTTTAGGCCTCTCACCGAATGAAAACTCCAGCTAAATATATGACTGGAACTACAGCGTTGCCTTTCAATCCTGCCACGTTTGGAGAGGTAATTGTCTGGATTTACTTCCTCAGATATGTGCACAAATATTTATTTAGAGGACGGTGTAAGAAGCTAACAGTTACCATAAGTCACCCTACATTCTAAAATTCCTCTTTTAAACACATGGTGGGATTAACTCTCTCTTCTTTATCTGTCTGTCCTTAAATGGCAATCTGGACAGGATTTTCAGGGGGGGTGGGAGGACTGTTCCCGAGAGGGCTGCTCCCCTGCTTTCTGCAGCATACCTAGTGTTACAGCTTCTCAGAGGGAGAAACTGGCAACCCTGTGCACAAGTCCCAGTATGCTCCTTCAGGCTGTTCTTTTCATAGCAGATTCCCTGGATTTGGAGATCTGTAGACACAAACTCAGATGTGATGCAAGGTCTGCATTAGCAATGCATTGGGTTGTATGTGTATGCGTGCCAAATTGGCGTAGGCTACAGGCGTAAACTGCCTTCAGCTGATGATGAACCACAAGTCTGTGTATCATTTAATCTTTTGAGAGGGATGCAGGCACTGCAGGGTTGTCTGCTTACACAGGGCTATTGTAGGAACTGGTCCTAAGATTTTTTACACTTTGTATTTGCACCTGCCTCCATGCTGACTCTTCTGTCTAGATTTGATAAAAGAAGAAAGTGTCACATTTTGGTTACATTAAATACAGCTTATTTCCTGGTTTTTTATTTTGTCTCCCCCATGGTTTTCCAAGTGCTCGTGCGCTCACTATCCTGTGTTTTTCTCTCCTCTACTTAGATAGTCCTGTATCTGCGGATGTGTCTTGCTCACAGTGCAGGTGTGGTGCCAACCTCACAGAGCCTGGCAGATATGCAAGATCATGCTCCAGCCATTGGACGTTATGTAAGAAACCTCCTGTCTGGCAACCACATAACTTTCTCTTCCTCCTCCTCTTCAAAAAGTGCAGAAACCAACCCTGTACATATATATATTGGCCTTCTTCAGCAGCTGTTGGCTGGCGTCGGAGGTAAGAAGCTGTGTGCAGCATCATCTTGAAGGAAAAAAGTGTCTCATTAGAAATGAGTTGTCAGGCTTAGTGCTTTGAACTTGGCTGCAGCAATCTGTGACTGGAATGACTTTCTTATGAGGAAAGGCAGAGGGACTTGGGTCTTTTTAGTCTGGAGAAAAGAAGACTGAGGGCGGATCTCATCAGTGCTTACAAATACTTAAAGGAAGGGTGCCGGGAGGAGGGCGCCAGTCTTGTTTCGGTGGTGCCCAGTGATAGGACAAGAGGTAACGGGCACAAACTTGAATATAGGAAGTTCCATATGAAGATGAGGAGGAACGTCTTTCCTTTGAGGGTGGCAGAGCACTGGCACAGGCTGCCCAGAGAGGTGGTGGAGTCTCCGACCCTGGAGACCTTCCAAACCCACCTGGACGCCATCCTGTGCAACCATCCTGGTGGACCTGCTCTGGCAGGGGGGTTGGACCAGATGATCTCCAGAGGTCCCTTCCAACCAGTGTGAATCTGTGATTCTGTAATCACAGAGTTGCAACGCAAACTATAAACTCCTCAGTTTACACTTGCTCTCTTCTATGCTGCTGCATAGAAGAAAGCCGGGAGTAAAGAGGGAGAAAGCATGACAGTAAAATTGCAGCATTGGATGACATAATGCTTTAAGGTGTGAGGCCACTGTCTGTAACAGCTTTCTCACCTTGATAATAGCGTATCTGCGACAACTGTAGTCTTAAAGCACTTGAATGCCTTTAGAATGAATTGCTAACAGAATGTTTGCTTCTATTAGTTTCCCTAATACTTCTGAAAAATACTATGCCCTGTTTGTTGTTCTCTATTGTTTGTTATCCCTAGTGAATTGCAAATGAATGCTTTGAAATGCCTTATACTTCTTAACTTCTTTTTATCACTGATTGTTAGGTTGTTATAAATACTGCAGTTGTTTAATAACCTGATTCTTTAATTACTCTTTAGGTTTGCCGGTCATGTATTGTCTTCTAGAAGTTGTTTCAGTGTATCCAGAAAAACTGGCCACCAGATTTGTAGACAAAATGGATTGGATAAAGGTATGTTGAAAACCCTTTTTTTGATTTATTTTTTGGGGTGAAGGGGGCTTGGCATTGACAAAATCGGGCATTTTCCCATGGTGGAATGGAGGATTATTTAATTTGAAATCCGGTGTTTCTATTTGTAGTCAGCACCTCGTGAGATGATATATGTAGCAGGATGGGGAAAAATAGTTTTTCGTTCTTTGTTGTTTCTGATTTTGTTCATTAACTTACATGTTCTGGATAATCTATGTCATGGATCGTGTTGGTATAGGCAGTTTTTCCTCTTGATCAGCAGATCCATTAAGCAACAAAAGAAAATTGAAAACAAAATTCTGCAAATTTTTGAAAGAATTGTTTAACAATGGGAATGTTCCAGTGGGAAGATGTGAGTGGCTTCTCACAAAATGAGATGGATTAGATCCCTAATTGTTTTAGAGTCCTTTCTGTGGAGGGTTTTTTATGTTTCTTGTTAGCTTCAAACAAAAAACACATAAACTGGACCCTGCTTGGGAATAAGCCAAAGAGAATTCTGCTTTCCCTAGAGTCTTTTTCTCAGGCAACTTCCTTGTTTTGTATGATTTGCATCAGGCATCCAGAGTTTACTAAGCTCTGACAAGTTGCCTTTGCTTTCATTGGGAGCATCTGACAGAAAAAAGTATTCGGTCAAGTAAAGAAAAATTAGAATGTGTTCTAATAATTTCTTGTGCTGAATCTAT
Organism: Chionis minor; assembly: GCA_013398295.1. Lineage (NCBI taxonomy): Eukaryota > Metazoa > Chordata > Aves > Charadriiformes > Chionidae > Chionis > Chionis minor. The sequence continues at coordinate 268,654 of VZSF01011125.1, read as the reverse complement.
GCTGCATTGCACTGTATACAGTTCACCACATCTCATTTAAGTGCAGGTATGAACCTCAGAGGACTGAAAAACATTCTCTTTTTCAGTATTGCTCATCATTTGCAGGAAAACTTTCTTTTCCTTTGGCCTGGTGTCCATTTGCAAAACTAAGGTTCTAGGGACGGTAACTTGATACTCCCTAGTTACAGAAACACTGTTGTAAATCATCCTTTGTGTGATTTCGCTTTGCCAAGTGGAAGGAACAGGTCCAGGGGTTTGTTAGACGTCAGCTGTGTGATGCGATGCAAGTTTTGAGTTGAAGTTAGAGTTAACATTTCATGAGCCTGACAGATCTCATTTCTTGTTTGTTTGCTTGGCTCATTTTTGCCTTCTTTGTGGTGGCCCAAGCCGTTCAAAGCTTTGTGTATGAATTTTTCACATGAGTATTTTTCATTATAGATTAAGTTAATGGCAGAGGTAAGATAATATCTTAACAAGTTACCTGAGGCTTCCCAAATTCAACTTTTTGACAATTTAGATAATACAAAACCTCTAATACGAAGTGGATAAATTTGCATTGAGAGCTGTGATTTCCTGGACACTTGGGATTTTGTCACCATTGGATTTAACTGGTTTAGCCTCTTGAGGTTTTTCTGATTAGAAAAAAGGAAATGGAAGTCTCCAGTAGCTCAGGAAAGATATTATCTTTAGGGTTGGGGTTTTTTAGCTCATTATGGATGCAAAATGTGGAAGTTCTCTGAAGACACAATTGAGCCAAGCATTCAGTCTGCGTATTTAATGCAGAACCGGCGGATAGCCCTCTTGTGGCTAGTGGTGGTCTTCCTCCTCAACGCTGGGCGTGTAATGAATGCTTTGCTGAATTGAGTGCTTTGTTTCTTACTAAGTGATCATACTGTTGGTTTAAAGAGTGGTTTCTGAATTAAATACTATTTATGTTGCTGCGTGACAGTTCTGCTTGTATACTGAAACTCTCTGTGAACAGACTGTATAAGAAGCTGCTTCCGCATTTTGTGTTTCTTTTTAAAAACTCTCGCAGAGCCTGATGAACACAAACAAAGAAGAAATGCGCGAGCTTGCAGCCCTGTTTTATTCTGTAGTGCTGTCTACCATGTCTGGAGATGAGCTTAGGGCCTCCTTGGAGCAGCTGATCAAGATGACAAAAGACAACCATGTAACTACCTTCCTTTGCTGTTTCTTGTTTTTTCTCATGTCATGTAACTAATGGGAAGTCTGAATCTCACAGTGTGTCCAGGATGTATTAGCCTTAATCTCAGTGTAAAATTAACTGGATGACTTCCAGTTGGGTGGTGAGAAGGGATTTTTGTTGTAGGTGAGTGTAACAGATCTTTAAATAAATTAATCCCCAAAGCTGTTGTTAAGGTCAGGAGGAGGGTTCCCTGGAGGCACTTCCCAAGCAAAGCCAGTACCATCACATATTTAACCAGTTTTAGCCAGCTAAATATTCCTCATCCCATCAAGTGGTAATGGATCACAGTACCTACCTCGAACAGTTTACTGATTCCTGATTTGTGAGCATCTGCAGGTACCCACAGAACTAAGAAAATGTTTAACTTCCCCTCCCCTCTTGAGCCGTAGCAGCCTCCTGCCTCCCTATGGGCTCAGGCATTGTCCGGCCAGCAGGACAATTTGCCGGGTGAGGGCTGGCTTCTTCCCTCCCACACCAACTGCTCAGAAGCCCTCCCTCACATGGCTGCAGTGGGTTTGCCTGCCCTCCCTCCACCGGCTGCTCCTTCCCTCTCCCATTACCCTCATCTCTGCATTTTGCCACCACCAGCATGGAGAAGGACTCCTGAAAACAAATCGGGCAGGTTTCTGCTCTGGCATGTCTTGAATCCTGAAAGAGAGGGCAAGTAGTAGCTTTTTTAGGTTATATTTCCCCGAGACGCTTTTACGTCGGTCTCTGAAGGATTTAATGGGCCACCATTTTACACTGCAGGTAACAGGCTTAAAGGCTGACAAGAAGTGCTGATTGTTTTATGCCATCATTGGCAAACAATTTCTTTTGAATCTGTGAATGCCGTGTCTGTGAGCCAGAGCTGTGTCATCGCTTAGTTTCATGTGGGGCGCAGCTTCTGCGGTCAAGAAACCAGCACAGACGGGTCCCAGCCCCTTACCACCACTTTCTGCCCCGGCCACCCGCGAAGCCAAGGTTGACCTTTTACAGAACCTGGCTGAAAATCAAGAGGGATGTGAACCATGAGACACAAAAAAGCAAGGTGTTCCCATGCGTTTTTGAGTTTGAGTCAGTCAGAGTTCTGGTTTGCTGCGAATGCACAAAGCCAGTTGAATCATCAGGGCTCAGCGGGGTGGTCTCTAGTGGCTCGGTAAGGACTGCAGTGTAAATGGACAGCCCACGCGGGGAGTGGAGAGGGACCCACCTTCAGCTGGCTTGGCTGCTGTGAGACCACAATAAGGAGCAGGCCCTGGTGGCCAAACTAGGTTTAGGATCTTATCCTGGCAGCACAGTTGCAATGATGCAAGTTTTTGCAGGGTTGTGACAAAAAACAGATACCTGAGCTAATCTGAGTTTAAGCCTCTGCCCCCTTCTCTCTTTTTTTTTTCCCCCCCCCATTAAGGTAGCATTTAAGTCACACAGCCTTATTTCTACACAAAATCCTTTTGTTAGAATTCACCTGGGGGAATGATCACGGTCATTAGATAGTCTCAGCGCTCAGTCAGCATTCAAGAAATTAATGTTCTTGACATTTAATTGTAATAATTAATGTTCACAGTCTGTGTCCTGCTGAACTGTGTAGAGGCATTGCTTGCAGTGTTGGTAGACCAAGTGTGTTCCTGTTCTTAGCAATGCAAATCTAGAGTAACTCTACTGCTTTTTATCAAAGAATACAATTTGTCCCCTTAAATCAAATATGTCCAGTTTTTAAGTAGAAACAGCATAGTATTATCTTATTTCAATTATTTTATAAGTCTGTATTTACAATTCAGATGAGTGGTTGGGGTTTTTTTGTTTTTTGTTTTTTTTTTCTTTTTTTTTGCCTGGCTACCAAGGGGTAGACTTCAGGAATGTGAGTGCTGGTGATAAATTCTTAATCTGTCCTCCTAAGCCTCTCTGAACTTTTGTTAATTTGTCTTAAAGGACTCCGTCCATCAGAGAGCACTAGCAGTATCCAGCTCTGTTGTTGCATTATGTTTTAGAACTCTGCATTCTTCAGGGTGCCTTCTCATGTGGCTGTGTTTTTAAATGGGTGATTTTTGCGAAGTGTTGCTTACTTTGAAAATGAGATTTTCTGCACTGTTGGTGTTGTCTGTAGAGCCCGGAGGTCCAACATGGATCCTTGTTGGCTTTGGGATTTACAGTAGGAAGGTACTTGGCCAAAGGGAAAATCAGAACAATGGAGCTACATGACATAGAACAACCAAACACTGCAGTCATGCCGGAACAAGAAGAGCTCATAAAGTCGACGACAGAGACAATAGGTAACTTCCTGCCTAAGACTGCTGCATGTAACAGTTGTTTTTTCAACCACCCCAGGCTGAGGACTTTTCTAAGATAATTCAGCCCATAGATACCGTAATCTTGAGTTCACTTTCTGTGATAGGGTTTATGGCCTGTGAAAACGTTGGCATGGGTGGAGATGGCATGGATGTAACCCCTTTCCACAAGAATTAAGTGGGCTCTTGGCTCATAGACCAACATAGCACAGTTAGGAGCGGTGCCACTGCCTAGACTCCTCTCAGTGTCTCCTTTCACTTGATTTCATTCTACCATAATGCTTCTTACCACCTGTAGAGGAGATAAACGCTTTGCTTGCATGGGTGGAATATAAGCCTGCCTGCCCACTGCTAAATAATGATACAGAATCCAAGCCATCTGGTTTTGCTTTTTCCTGTAGGTTCTTTTCTGGACAGCACCTCTCCCTTCCTTGTGGTGGCTGCTTGTACAGCTCTTGGGGAGATCGGCAGGAACGGCCCCTTGCCAATCCCCAGCGAAGGAACAGGATTTACAAAGCTGCAACTTGTTGAAAGCTTATTGGCCCGAATCCCTTCCAGCAAGGAAACAAATAAGGCAAGATTTTGTAGTGTTGTTATGATTCTTGTTCTGGAATGCTCTGTTCTCAGGTTTATGTATTGCCTGCCAAACTCGGACTCATTTTTAAAATGAATTAGGCTCATCATTGGCTTTAGTGAGTTAGAATTAAACCAAGGGCTTTCAGAATTCAGCTAAAAGTTTTTTCCAGTGTTGTCTAGCCGTCGTTCGCTTGTGCTTTCTATAATCATAAGTAGGAGCTTAAGGAATGAAAACTACTGTCCTGGTTTGAGTGACACAGGACTAATTTCTCTTGCTTGGGAAAACTGCACTTTTAGAAGACTCTAGTGTCTGAATTTGTGAAAAATACTTACTTTATAGCCAGCTATGGTGTGTGCGTTTCGAGGTCTCAGTGGTTTCGAGCTCACCAGGTGCAGGGATGAGAAGGAGACATGGGCACTTGACCCAAGCTGGCCAACAGGATTATTTCATACCATGAAGATCACATTCAATATATGTATTAGAAATTTTGCTACGAAGTTCTCTTTTCCTCGATGGCTGCAATTCTGAGAACTTTTTGCCCTGGTGCCAGACCCCTGAGCCCTTCCCTTCCTCCTGAAGCCATAGCGCTGGCAGTGTCCGACGTTTGCTGTCCACTGCTGGGAGAGCACAGATACAGTTGGCCGAGTATAATGTTTGTACATTTTATATTGGTACCATGATTAATAATGAGTCTTGAGTATTATAAATGTTAATTATTTGGTCGTATTCTATTCAATCTGTTTATATTTCATCCCCCGTGTTTCCTTGTTTTTCCCAACTCCCCTTCCTGGGTGGGGAGGGTTCATTGGGTGATAGAGTAATTGTCTGAACGACAACAAATTGTTTTGGGTTTCTCAGACCATAACAACTATGAATGGTCATAACTTTAATTCAGGAAAAACGGAAGTATCTTCTTTGACCTGAAAATAAACCTCAATGGTAACAAGACATTTGTTTTGATCTGTGTTTTGGAAGAGAGGTGCACTGACTGATCTAATAAATAAGTCACTTGCATGTCTTAACTTCTGGTACCTTAAGTGAAAGTCCAGCAAGGGTGAGAAAGAATGGGTTTAAAGTATATCTGCTGGACTTGCAGGAATCTTATGTGATGGTGTTGGTTTTTTTGTTTGTATTTAAGATGAAGGAACGAGCAATACAAACATTAGGTTACTTCCCAGTGGGAGATGAAGATTTTCCCCACCAGAAGCTACTGTTGCAGGGTTTAATGGATTCTGTTGAGGTGAGGCACTTTATACTGCAGTGAGTATTTCTATTTGAATGCTTCTTACATACTTGACCCAAGTTTACAAGGGGAGCTCTGTGCCCCTGGGTTTTTTACAACTGCCTTGAATTAGAGCGCAGAGATAGGTTTGGGACTTGTACAATGTTTGTGCCACAGTTTAAAAACTTGCCGGTTGAGGTTTCTGTCCCAGTCTCTGAGACAAATATGTGTTCCCCTTCAAGAGGATTATCTGTATGTGTAAAATCTTAAGAGCTTACAGTAATGAAACCATAGGTCTGTATTTTGGCCTTCAAAACTACGCTAAAAGTAGATAATGTAGATAGACCACCTTTTTCATCTGAACTACATCAGCTGATAGAACTCACTTGGAAGTAGAAGCTTTGTTTATAGGAATATAAATTAACTTTAAAATTAATATTATAGGAATATATGTCAGTCTGAATGCATCAGTGTAGCACACTGCATTCTTTCATAGCACTTCAGGGCTGCTATACATATTGCAATATGCCAAACAGCAAAATTAACTAGTTAACTAGTCAAGGGACTTTTTTAGTGTTCTTCATTTACACCTTGTTTTAGCTTTCTTGTTCATACTGACATAGGATTCAGCATTGTAGAAGCAGCTATTGAGTATCAGACAGGCTGGCTTTGCAGAATCCTACAGTCTGATGTGATCAAACAAGCATGAACAGCAAGAACGTTGTGTACACAAAATGATGTTTCTAAAGTGCCGTGTTTATCTCCTGTAACTGCTTAAGGACGTTACAGCTTCCTTTATAAAATGTGTAACTGAAAAAAAAAGAAAACAATTTATCTTAGATTGCAGGAAGCTAAGGGCTTACTTCTCCAAATGCCTGAGCATTTTGTGCTTCCAGAGAGTAAGGAAAGCAATCTAGAAGGTACTCAGCAGGTATGGAAATCAGTTCTTATGACTCAAGATTCATCATAAATAACGACAAAAAAGTGGCAGAGTTCTGCACATTTTGTTCCTGAAGGCTTAGAGAATAGTGGAAAGAGGACAGAGAAGCAAAGCAAAGTATTGTCTGAATTCTTTTAATGTGAAAAACAAATGTGTGCGTCTCTTAGAGATGATCAGCTTCTGCATGGAATTACAGGAGAATCTTTTGCTACTGCATACAGTAGTAAAAGCCACAGTAATTTTCGTTAATGACTGGCAGTCTTGTTCTAACTCTGCTTTATTTTCATCATGTCTCTCCACTTCTTTCTGCTCATTAAGTTTTGCAGAGAGTAGCAAATGCTTTGTAGGAGGCACGCTTTAAAAATAATGGAAATTTTAGCCGTAGCATTCGTTTTGCAAAGTTTGACATTGGCTCAGTTTCCATCAGTTTCTGAGGTGCCTTGTAATCTCAGAAGCTCATCAAAAGAGTGGTCTTATTGCAAATCAGTGCTGAGAATTGGGGTTGGGAGGCAGACTGTGGTTTTGTGGAGTAAGTGCCAAAAGTTTTGGTTTGTGTTTCATTAGTACTGTCAGTAAGGCTCTGTTGTGTTTTTCAGGCCAAACAAATAGAACTGCAGTTCACTGTTGGTGAAGCTATTACCAGTGCGGCTGTAGGAACCAGCTCAGTGGCCGCACGTGATGCGTGGACAGTCACAGAGGAGGAATATATCCCTCCTCCAGGTAGGTCTTCCTCATACAGGGGCTGGGCTAAGGAGTGTAAAGTCTTACAGTTCTGCACTAACACTGGGCTCCATAACTTTATTTCCGTGGTGTATGGTTTGTAACAGTAGAAGTAATAACAGTAGAGATTTATAGGCTTATAACAGTAGAGACATTTTGTGCTTGTTAATGCGCTTCTCGGTGTTCTGCAATGCTGATTATGCACAGGTCATTTCAGCTCTTCAAGTCTGTCTGCTCAGAGGCTGTAGAAGACTCTATTTCATGTGGTGTTTAAATAGCTTCTTGATGAAATCTAATTAATTGCCACTTGATAGTGTATTTTGTTTATTTTTTCATTTTGGTTTGGCATGTTCGGTTGGTTTCAGGTTTAATGTACACAAACCTTTTAAAATAGCACTTTGAAGCCTGCAGTGGGAAGTAGCATTATAAAATTACATTGCAAGTCTTTTTCCAACAACTTGGGTTAATATGATTAAGTGACATTTATGTGCAGTAAATGCAGGGATTTTAGTCAAGGACTAAGTTTCTGTACCCGTTGAAATACAAGCATGACAAAATGCTGGCTTCAAAACAGGCAGCTGTGTCAGCCTCAGACCTGCAGAGAAGTGTTTTAATGTTGTGAGAGTGGTCTTGGATCTCAAGCGTACACAAAGCTGAGCATGTGTGGAATGGGGTAGAAAACAAACACTGACATTGCTCCAGAAATTTTGAGTCCTAACAAAAAAAAAAGAAGTATTGCACTGAATCTTACGCAGTATGAGTGGTACTTTTTCTTGGCCACAGGCTCTGGAACGGTTCATGAAGGGTTAGGTGGACTCTTCAGCGTTTCTATTAGGAGAAATACTTTCCTGGTGACTCCAGTGATGTTTTTTTCTAAATAAGCAGAGATTAAGGTGTCACCTGAGTACTCATGGGTTGATTAGGTTTTTTATTGCCACCACACATTATATTGAAATTAAAAATTAGCGTGGTCAGTTCTCAAAGCTCCCACCTTCCCTTCCATCTTTCTTTCTTTCATACAGATTTGAAAGTGAATGACGTGGTTCCCTGGGTCCTGGACCTTATTTTGAACAAGCACATTATCAGCCCCAACCCACACGTTAGGCAGGCAGCTTGCATCTGGCTTCTGTCAATGGTGAAGAAGCTGAGCACACACAAAGCAATTAAGGTAAGAAATATGCCCTTTCCTAACATTGGCTCCTTGTCCCTATTTTTGCTTCTCATCTGCTTTCTATCCCTTCCTTCCCCTTCACTCCGTTGTCTCTTTTCCCCACAGTGCTGCTGCAGTCCTTATTGAGATCTTTTTCAGAGATGGCCTGTCTTTTGTTACTAGGGGAACATATGAACTGGCAGATGAACAAGGCTGTTCAGCACTTCTGTAAACATCTGACTTGCACTCAAGTCACAGTGACCTTAGTGTAGATAGCTGTTGTAACATGAAGTAACAGTCCATCTTCCCTTGGGAAGAAGAAGTTGGTGTCTGTATAGTTTTTAGGATTTATTTTGGGAAAATATTAGAAGGAGGTCCAGGATGGGAAGAAGGGAGAGAACTAGATGGAATTCCCGGAACAATTCCATTTGTTTCACAGAGTTTATCACAACTTTTGTACCTAGAAGCAGTTATGATGTGCTTTGTGGACTGTATATTTGGTGTGCTTTGATGAAAACCTTATATTTAGGGTACTTGTCTGTAATGAGAGAATGTGTAAGGTCCTGAACAAGGACTTAATAAAGTATTCCCAATCAAAATGTCCTCTCTCTTCATAGAGGTACTATGGACTGTGATGGGACCACGTAAACATTTTGTACTCTCCAGGTAATGACAAAGAGCTTTGGGACAATAGGTGCTTTGCAAATGTGAGCTGTTACATGTAGAACCTTGCCACATACTACGCTTGTCTAAACAATAGATCTTGTGGGAGGTGGCAAAATCCACTAGTTTGGGGATGAAAAAAAGATGTCCTCACACAGAAGGATAGCGCCATCTGGCTGCAAGCCAGATTTGTGACGCAGTACGGCTATGAATTAGACGAGGGAAATAAAATATGTGGTTTACTAATGGTGTGGTAGCTCTAAAAAGGTGCTGGACAAATAACTTATCTTCGGTGAATGTCAATCAGGCTGCTGCTTACCTGTCTGGAAAGGAGTTCTTATCGTAGGTGTAGCTCATATAGGCAATTCCATTGATACTGTGGCCTGTGTTTATCTGTTAGGAACTTACCTTGACGCCAGACAAAGGATCCAAAACTTGAGATAAAAATAATGTCCTTTTTTCTCATCTTACAGTCTCATCTCAAGGATATTCAGAGTGCATTTGTTTCAATTCTATCGGATAGTGATGGTAAGTACTCTCACTTCTTAAGAGTTGTGTCTCTTGGTGGGCTTTTTACAGAATGAAGGGAATCTTTGAACAGGCAAAATGTCACCTACATCCTTTGTGTCAGCATTAAAAGGTGGTTGTAGAAGTGTTCCATTTCTGATGTAATAGAAATGATTTATTTTCTAGATATTGCACGTAGTGATAAGCACAGCTTTTTTTCTGTGCTTCACTCACCAAGCATAAATTGTTTTCTGCCTTTGCCCCTTCAGACTGTAATAACAGAAACTGGTGGTGCTACTTCTGCTCTGCTCTGGGCAGCAGGATGTGTATCACAGGGTTCTGCGTGGACAGGAACTCTTAGCCTTCTTAGTAAGTCGTGGCTTAGAGGTCTGCCTATGGCACCTAGCAGTAAGGCTGGTGTCCAGCAGCCTATCCAAAGCTCACTGAAGCTGAAGAGAGTATTACCATTAATTTTGCTGGATTTTAGGGGCCAGCAGTGCATCAGAATACTTACGGCTCTTGGAACTGTCTCTGCTATTTCAAAACGTGCACCTGAAGATATATTAACCTGAAGATGTCACCTAATTTGGTGTGGGGGGGTATGCCTTCAGAACAAATTGCCGCTTCAGAATGCAAAGCCTGTGTCTTGCCAGATTAGATCTGCTTTAACATGAAGAGCTGCGCGCTGCAGAACAGAGCTCCATTTGCTAGGTTCATAATTTTGGTTGAATCTTGGTTTTGAAATTCGTGTCTTAGTTACATACTTAGTTGTAATTTTGCTTCATAAAATCTCTTGCAGAGCTTAGTCAAGATGTCGCTTCAAAAGGTCTTGGGCTGATATATGAACTTGGAAGTGAACAGGATCAGCAAGAGCTTGTCACCACGCTTGTTGATACCCTTATGACTGGGAAAAGGTACAGCGAGCTCTGAACACAGTGAGAGAGTACTCTGAGCTTTGTGTCTGGCAGGAACGAAAATGAGCCTTTTGTGTCTGTGGAAAGAGATGTTTTGTGGCCAGGGGCAAGCTAATATATATATATATATTGCCAGTGGGTCAAACTGAGACGTTTCTTAAGTCCACTGAGAGTTTGTTGTGACTGAAGTTGTTCTGGTTTTCTTCCATTCATCAAAGCTTCAAAATAAGGATTCAGTCCTGACTTAAGCAGTTAAAAGTCAGTTGGGGTTTGGTTATGTTTCCTACTTGCTGCATTGTGTAACTGCAAATGACAGTGGCCTCTTGCAGCAACTCTGTACAATGTGAATGTTGCAAAAGTGGGGTCACTTGTAAGCTTTAGTGCAAAAAATGCTGGTCTTAAAGGACTTCTGGCTAGTAATTATGTCGGGTCAGGGCTGGAAATGCTCTTTCATGGCCTACTCCTGTCTAACCTACTGTGGGTGTGATCACTGTGAATGACAGAAACCTAGGCTGGGAGTGTGGGGATCCAGTGCTGGTAAACAGGAAGAGATTAGATGAATGAAAATCGAATTTTTTCATTTTGAGGTAGAGATTTGCTGTCCGTTATATGGCTTGTATCTGGACAGAAATAAAACCCATCATTCAGTGTTTTGACTTTTTACCTTCTGACTGCACAGCAAACCCCTCACTTTCTGCAGCGTCTCCTTAATGTTAAACATGATACAGTTTAATGAGATTCCTTGCCATGTATGTGGCTTTGCACACCCGTATGTTTTTTGTGGGTTTGAAACTCAAAGAATGGGAGGTCACTGAGTTAATAATGGAAAGCAAATTAACTTGTTCTGTAGCGTGCAATCCATTCAAGGGTAGAGTTTGGTAAAGCTAATGCTGGACCTCTTTTCTACCAGAGCCAAGCATGAGATGACTGGAGAAACTGTGGTGTTTCAGGGTGGCCTGAGCAAAACCCCAGATGGGTAAGTTTACTGTCAGTCTTAATGACAGACACACAATCAGTGCTGAAACAGTATAGCCTTGCTTATGAACCTGCTTCCTGAGCTTTTTGTTCCTTCATCTTCTCTAAGTTATCGTAACTATTTCCTTGTAGTACAGATAGGGTTTTCACTTACCTCTGCTTGGGGTTGTAATTTGACTACAGCGTTAGGTATTGTGGCATTTGTGTAGCTAAAAACAGTGACACTGATTTCCCTTCTGCTTTCCAAAGTCAAGGTCTTTCTACCTACAAGGAGCTTTGTTCACTGGCTAGTGATCTCAATCAACCAGATCTGGTGTATAAATTCATGAATCTGGCCAACCATCATGCCATGTGGAATTCTCGGAAGGTAATTTGCTGCTTTCATACCACTTCGGTTCTCACTTTGCACTCTGGAAACATTAATTGCATTTCTTTAGCTCTGGTTACATGACCTAAGGATAACTGTATGTGGAGGCCGTTTGTTGATGCTTTGGTTTTGGGTCCAATGCAAATTTACTAGCCTGTGAAACAAATTTAGTATTACTTGAAATTCTTAAAACAAAACATTGGTATCATGGCATTTGTACCATCCTACATTCCCCTCTGAATCACCTGTGATCCTTTCTTTTTACTTTTCAGTGTGCTTAGAGGCCAGGTCTTGATATGTTCCAACAGTGAGATCACATTTTTAAACCTGGATGAATTTTCAGATGACAGAGACTGACCTTTGTTATCTAAAGAGACAGAACAAAAAGTATTCAGCAACGAATTGCTAAAAAGCCAGTGGACAATATAACTGTTTAATCACTGTTGTCAAAAGTATCCTTTTTTAATTCAAGTCTCAATATTTTAAAGCTACTGGGACCTTTAACAAAGCCAAAATTGGATCCACTTCCTGCCAGAAAAGTATCATCATGAATTTGAAGATCTAAGTATACTTTTTGAGCTTTAACTTGGGGGCTTTTTCGCTGGCTTTACATAAGCATGGAAGAACTTGTTTTGTCCCTGGGAGCAGGCAGAGCACCTTTTGTGTGCTTTCATGCAGAATACCCAGGTAGCTGCATCTACTGCGTTGCACCTTTCGTGCTCTTTCATACTTGTTTTGAGTCCCGGGCAGCACCACTTAGTGCAAAAATCAAGCCTCAGCATTAACTTTCATCCAGAGTTAGACAAGTCAGCACATCTCTCAAGATGTCCCTCTGTTTGCACTGGGACTTCGGAAGCATAGGAGCATAGTTAAGTTTCCTGATCTTTGTGGAGTTTCACCAGCCAGGATGAGTCAAGAAAATCCCCTCAGCAACTCTAGGCTGAGCTTTGGCATTTGAGGAATTTGCAGCATCATTTAAGTTGAAGGGGGCATCTGGAGGTCTGTGCTCCAAACCTCCACAGAAGAGCTAGGCAGACTGTTCAAGGCCTTGCAGACGATGCCTCCATTTTCCTTATACTCCCGAAAATGTCTTGCTCCACACAGCAGTGGTCCTAACTGAGAGGACTTTTATTGCTCTTCCTTTTCTTGACTAATCCAGACAGCACATCCTGTCCTGTGGAATCCGTAGTGTGGGGATTTGAGTGGCAGCTTTTGACACTGCAAGTCAGGAAACATCAAGTCCTCAGAGGCAGTTGCTGCACTGCCTGTATTGAGCAATTTCTTTTTGGGTTATCCTGCCAAATCTCATGGGACTTTACAGACGAGCATCAGTTCCACTGTGTTAGCATTGACAGTAGAATTGACAGCATTGGAGAAAGAAAAGAATGTGGAAGAATACTTGAGTTTAAAGTAAATATGGACAGATGCAAAATGATAACCTCCAGAAATTTCAGGTTGTAGAGCTAAGGCAGAGTTGTTTTATTTTTAGTTTTTCAGTTTCTAAGTTATTCTAGTTTTTCTAAGTGCAGCAGTAGGGAAGCATTGGCAAACTCTCACCATTTTTTTCTGAGAAGGAATCTCTTCTGGAAGAACATATTCAGGTCTTCATAGTTTTGATTCACCACCACCACTTTTGCAAATAAGGTCAATCAGTATCTTGAAATGAAGGTTGGAGAGAAGGAAGTTTTGAAGTAGCGCGTTGCCTGTTGAGTGTGATTTTATGCTTGAGGTCACTGTGGTACTGTAGCACTGATGGGGAGCTAATTCTGGTACCATTCTAGTCCTTTTGATTTGATCTAAATCTGAAGTGTGTCAGTCAACTTTGCCACTGACTGCGGTGTGTCCATGACTGAGTGGGTGAGCAGATTGTTTCAACAAATACTCTTTTGTTATCATTTCAGGGAGCAGCCTTTGGTTTCAACGTGATAGCTGCCAAGGCTGGAGAGCAGCTGGCTCCATTTTTGCCCCAGCTTCTTCCACGGCTTTACCGTTACCAGTTTGACCCCAACCTGGGCATTCGACAGGCCATGACCAGCATTTGGAATGCCTTGGTCACTGACAAGTCAATGGTGAGTAAGTAGCAAAGCGCGGAGTGGTCGGTTCGCTGCCAGCCAGCAGCATCTCAGAGACCCTCATGGGACAGTTGCATCTTGTGAAAGGAGGGGCTGTGCAGAAAGGAGCGAGGTATTGTCCTACAGAGAAAGAGGTGCTTGAATCCAAAGGTGACACTGAGGATGTGCAGAGGTTTTGCACTGCTGCTTATGTGTGAAAGGGTATCGCAGACCTTGGTGGCACCAATGTTAAAGCATTTGATTTACTTCACTTAAAGGGGGGTCTTTCCACCCTTTGATATTGCTTTGATATTGTTTATGAGAAGCTCTTCAGGAATCCTTACGGCCTAGGATGCCCTTCCTAGAGCAAGAGCATCTAAATATGGTGCCTCAGTTTTTAAGTGGGAGAAAGCTCATGGGAAGACACTGTTTCCATCAGTTTGGGGACAACTCCTCCCAGACAAGTTTCAGGAGTAAGTGATTTTCATGAGATGCCTTTGCTCTGGCTCTGAAAGGCCTGGAATCGGGTTTGCTAATCTTTTCTCCCAGCAAAGCTGGTCTTAGTGTGAAGTCATTTGCCCTGATTCCTCATCAAAATGCAACTGCTTCTCCTGTAAATACATGTTCGGTGCCACATCTAAACAGTTCAGTTGATACAGGATTGAGGGACTTTTCTCATCATTACTCTCACAGTGTTAATCCCTGAAGCAGTACAGAGAGAAAGGCACATCTAAAGCAAAGGCAGAGGAAGTTTGTGCAGGGTCAGCTCTGGCAAGCATTAGTTCATCTGCGGTGTCTGAAAGCAGGTATTATCGTCCAGTTGTCCAAAAGACCCTTTTTTTTTCCCCCAGAGTACAGGACAAGGTTGTGTGGTCAATGCTTGATTCATGATTTTTCCTTTTTTTTTATAATAGGTTGATAAGTACATGAAGGAAATTCTTGAGGATTTGATCAGTAACTTAACCAGCAGTCTGTGGAGGATCAGGGAATCCAGGTATTCCTTAGAAAAGTAACAGATTTTTCTTTGAACTCTCTTATTTGCCATAAACTTGTTAACCTGAAGAAGTTGAGGGGGGAAAGAGGACACGTCCTTTCGTCAGGATAGAGCCTTGTAGTCTGCACTTGAAGTGTGATACAATCTTGAACCTATTTACTTCATTGAGTCTGAAATTTTTTGTTGTGTGTAGCTTGAGCATGATACTAAACCACGTTCTGTGAAGGGGGGGTGGTTCTAGTCACAAAGTTCTTGCCTGTCCTTAGACCTGAAATATTGCTTAATGTTAGAAAATCTTGACAGTCTGGCTATATATGTACTTGGCAGCAGGATGCCGGTCGGTGTAGCATTTTTAGTAAGCTGCTTTTTGTTTATAGTAGTTTGTAGCTGTATTGAAAACTTCCATTTTAATTTGCATTCCAGACTTCAGGCCATTTTATTTTGTTCTTATCCTGTACTTGACAGAAAAGAAATCTGAAACAATTTTGTATCTGGAATGCTTGCAACAGCAATTTTCACCACAGCAGCCTTTCTCACTTGCTGTCACCTGTTTCAGATTTCACCTGACTGGCTAAACTTTTTTTGTTTGCTAAAGGAGATGTACTTACAACAAAGTAGATTTAGGGTTTGGGAAAAATAAGGAATGTGAAGCAATTATTGGGTTTTTTTAACCATTTACTTCTATTTATAAACGTATCTTTATATACACCTACATCAAATGAGTACACCATGTGAAGGAAATAAAATTCCTTGTTTGCAGCTGTCTGGCACTGAATGACTTGCTAAGAGGAAGGCCTTTGGATGACATTATAGACAAACTTCCAGAGATTTGGGAAATCCTATTTAGAGTGCAAGATGACATTAAGGTAATGGAAGTGATAATTGATAAGGAATCTTCAACAGAAAATACAGTGATCAGGCTCTGAGAAGTTTAAAGGGAGATTCTCTGAGAAGTCAAGTTTAAGCTAATGGGAGTTTTGGGTATTAAGCAGACTACAAATTCAGGCACTTGCAGTTAAAATTTCCGTGCTGCCTTGGAAATTCTTTGTGTATGTTTCTTACGTTTTTAAGGGTTTGTTTTCATTCCTACTGTGCTTATTCTTGATGGTTCAGCATTTTTCCTGGATATAAAAATATTCCTCAGTATTTTTTTGGACTGCTGCTATGCTTAAACGACTTGCATAATATGAAGTCAGTCCTCGGGTCCTTATAGGTTTGAGCTGTGTTGTCGCTGGGTCCAGACTCCTTTGCTCAAGCTTAACCAAGGCTGAGCTGTTTTCCAAAATGTGCTGTGTACGAGGAAGTTGCTTCCATACTAGTAGATTTAGTGTGTTTAGAACGTTCCTGGGCACTGAAAACAACTGAACAGTTTTGCCTCTGCGCTCATGAGCTATATTTGCCTCCAGAGGAGCGCAACTGACTGCCAGCTGCCGGAAGGGTCTAATTCCTGAATTTTACCTGGAAATGGTTTGGGAAAGTCTGCTTGGGCCAGGCCAGATTTTTTTTTCGAAGAACGTCCTGAGACATTACCAGTCCAGGTGATAGTGTTTCAGTACCCAGGAATATTGCTAGATTCTGCTTAATGCAGCAATATAAGTAAAGTTAAAGAGTCTAGTTGTTGGTGGTGTCATGTGCCACCAGAGCTGCACTACTTTTACTGTTTGCTTTTAGTCCATCTTTCTCTGGTCCTAGACATTCAGTTGGGTAAAGCATCTCTAAGCAGCAGGCATTTTATTGAGGAGGGAATAAGGAATATCCAAAGCACTATATACTTGTTTTTGCGGGAGAAGGTTCCATTGGTTTGTTTAGGTTTGGTTTGGGGTTTGGTTTTTTTTTTTGGTGGTTTTTTTTTGTTTTGTGGTTGTTTGGGTTTTTTTGAAAATGGCAGCCAATAAAATAGTATCACAGAGACAAATGTGAACAAAAGCACAGAGAACCTGGCAGTGTCAGGCAGGATTGTTAATGTATTTGTCATTGAGCAGACCACATACTCCGATGGACCAAAGACAAAAATTCTGTGGAAGATACTATGTTAAGTATTAGCCATGAATATAGCCTTGTCAATACAAGTGTCATCTTTACCAGTTAATATGAATCATTCTGTAGAAGATGTAAAAATACTAACAATGGGTTGTTGACTTCTTTTTTAGGAGACTGTGCGAAAGGCAGCAGAACTAGCCCTAAAAACTTTAAGCAAGGTAAAACTCTAATTTCGTCATTTGCACAAGGAGACGTGTATGATTTTGATGTCAGGTAATCATTCACTATCATATCTGCAGGAGTGACCTGTTTACCATAGACTGTTGTCTTGAAAAGATCTCTAGTATAAGGTGCCGATAAACACAACAACCCCCCTAGAACGCAACCGTTATAACCTTGACCACATACTCTTCTGTACTTTTGTTGATGCTGGTGAAGTTCTGCTGCTTGAGGATAATGCTATGTTAAGTTCTCTACAACCAAAGCAGAGATATAATGAACTGGTTTTTTCCTCTTTTTTTTTCCCACTTGGGCATGGGATTTAAGGAAACTTCAACAGGTGACCGAGCCCAGTGGAACCTCACTGGTGTGAAACAAAGTGATCCAATCTGTACCTCACTCTCTGGTGCTGCTACTGCACGAGATTTTTTGAGAGTAGCACATGTATCACTTAATATTTTGTTTGGCGTTCATCTAAAAATGTCACGTCAGTGAAAATGGAAACGGATCTTAAGAGCTGTGTTTGAAATCACAGCCTTCACAATGCATGCAGCGTGACATTTCAATGGCCCAAGTAGAACATTGTCCCAAAACATTGTTGTGGTTGCAGAACCTGTTCTGATCTGGGACTTGCTGCTCTGCCTCAAGGAGTGGTTGAATCCATGTGGCTGAGATAGGCTGACCCTCAACTGAGACGTCCTTTGGTCCATCTCTTCATCCTGGTGCAGATCAAGGCTTGCTAGGCTCTGAATTTGCCTTTTCTGGAAGCTGACTGTAGCTGAAGCTGCTTTTAGGGATGTGGCTTAGGGCTTAAGAACCTCCTGGAGAGGAGAATGAAGGTGTAACAGCGCCTGGGTTTGGCTGTGAGCAGTTGCTCTAGTCACTGTTGCCTTCTTCTGTTTGACAGAGAAGGTGCTGTAACGTAATCTGAGCAGGAGGTTTGTGCATGCTTGCAACACTGATTCTCATCTGTCCCCAGGTCTGTGTGAAAATGTGTGATCCCTCTAAAGGAGCAGCGGGTCAGAAGACAATAGCTGTATTGCTCCCTTGCCTCCTCGACAAAGGAATAGTAAGCACAGTTGCTGAAGTCCGATCTCTCAGGTTAGTTTTGCATCATGCAGGTTCCCTGGGGTCGTGAGTTGTCCCAGAGAGACCCAGCTTATTCACCAGAGTTGCAGAATGTTCTTTGTGTTTGAGTTGACAAGTTTCTCCCGAGAAGAGCTTTCTGACTGAGTTCAAACAGGAGCTCCAGGCACTCTCTGTAATTTGGGAGTGCCTGGCCTCTCTGCAAATGCCCAGATGCAGTTCCCAGCGGGAAGTTCTTTTCTCCCTGTACAAGAGGTAAACTGATCTGCAGGCAGTTTGCTGAGCTTGAGGTTGTCCATCAGGACTGGCATATCTCTTCTGCTTGTAAGCAAAAAATCCCATGTTAATTCTTGAAAGAGCCAGGTCTTATTTCACGACTGGTTGTGGGTAATGACAGTTCACATGCCAGAGAGGACTGCATTTGGTCACACTGTTCAAACACATTTTATGTCACATTCAACGTCCCGTGATGTGTAGGGACTTCCTATGCTTGTCACTTTGTAGCCTTGTTTATTCCTTCATTTGCTTGAAGGACAGAAAAGCTGGAAAATTCAGACCTGGGTCTTTGCAAAACTAATGTTCTTTTATTGAAAATTATTATCCAGGAAGGTTAGAAAGCTCCTAACAAATTATAGTGAATATTTATAGAATTTTTTTCATCCCTTTTGAAGATACAAAAACCCGTTGTCAAAATGCAGCCTGAGAGATTTGGTCAGCCTGAAACGGACATGTGAGATTTGAACAGATTGTTGTGATTTGTTTTTTCTTGTGCAGGGACAGTGGATGTCTCTGGGGTGACTTTGCCCAGAGCTTCTTTAAAACATGTGTCATTTCTTCCTACATCTGTCTGTAGTACTGCCTCTTTGCCCATTCCCTTTGTGATACCCTGCCCAAATTAAGCAAGCTCCGTGCAAAGCACAGCATCAGTTAGAAGCTCAGGGCTAGGGTAAGATTTTGCTTAAGCAGAAAAATACACAGATTTTTGTTTGCAGGTAGATTTATATTGGTGTATCTGAAGTTTGGATTTGCCTTTTTGTTGATACTTGATTAGAGCAGACCAGAGAGGCTTTTCAGCTAAGTCTGTGTGTTTCTCTGTTGACCTTCCCTTTGATCTTTTTCCAGCATTAACACTCTGGTGAAGATCAGTAAAAGTGCCGGGTCTATGCTGAAACCTCATGCACCAAAACTCATCCCAGCCCTGCTGGAATCCTTGAGCGTGCTGGAGCCTCAAGTCCTCAATTATTTGAGTCTTTGTGCAACAGAGCAGGAGAAAGTAAGTGCAGTTATAATGGGGAAAGTATCAAAAGAACAGAGATAACAAAGATTTAAGCTTCATTCAGTGAACAGAAAATAGCAGCTTTGGTTGAGAGGTATTCGAAGAAGCAAAGAGAAATAGCTAATAAGTTACTAGAAAAAATTTGGTCATTGGAATATGGCTGGACAAATGCAGGGGTTTTTTTGAAGGGTTGGGATTTTTTTTATTCGCTAAACCACCACATATTTCAGAAAGCGAAGAACAATCTTAGTAAGAATGGTTGTTAAATGTCACTTCAGCCCTTATGTACAGCTGTGAAACAGGTGAGGAGAGTCTGTAATAATTATCTGGAATGCACCTGTCCTGCCAGACTTTGCTGCTCTTTTGCCCAGGGGATTAACTACAGAACTTCTTATAACATAAATTAGAAGGTGTGCCATAGCACTAAGGGCAGGAGGTGGCTGTTGTCAGCACTGTGTCCTTTAATCTCTCTCAAAGAACCATATTAATCAGTAGCAGTCTTCTGGGAAAGTGACTGAAAACCACTGTTCAGAAGCAAATTTAGCTAATTTCATTGTGGGGAGGGCAAGGGGTCAAACTCTGCCCTTTGCAAATAAGGAAGGAGTGAACAGTAGGTCAGAGTGGGATTTTTTCTCTCTTCCTCTTTTTTTTCTTTTTTTTCGGGGGGGGGTTGAGGATGTGTGCATGTGTATGTATGTTTGTCTTGATGATGTCAGGAGTGCATGGTTTACCTCCTGAACTCCAGCGAGAATATCCATGTGCTTCTGAAAAGGCAGACATAGTCTGTAGGCGTAATTACTTTCTGTCCATATGCATCTGAAATGGATTTTAGTTTGAGTTCGGGAGGTAGTGAGTTATAGCTGATGTTGCCCTTTCCACTGTTTTCATGTTGAATTTACGCTTGGTTTTGGTTTTTTCCTTTTTTTTTAAGACTGCAATGGATAGTGCCAGACTTAGTGCTGTCAAGTCATCTCCCATGATGGAAACCATTAACATGGTAAGTACTTGATTCAGAAAGTTCTGGTGTAAGGGGTGTTGTAGGAGAAGAATAGGACTTCGAAGTGGGAGCTTTACAGAATACATCTTCGGGGTTCATTTTGTTACCACATCTCCACGTGAATGTCTGTCCACCTTTTTCGTGTACTGACTTCTCTCACCCTGTCGCCACAGCTTGCTCCTCAGACCACTTGCAAGTAACCTGGGCTCCATTTGGAGTCAGACGGATTGTTTCTCCACCTGGAGACCTACCTGCTTTGATGAAGAGGGCATCTTCTAAGTGCCTTTTTTGGGCTGGGGGCTCATCTGGTTCTGGATTATACTAGCTGCCCTTTCTCTTCATCTCTGGCCCACAATTGCACCAGCAGTTTCTCACCTGGGTGTCCAACTGATGATAATCGTTGTTCTTAAGGCACAAATGCTGTCCAACCCTTGCCTCGTGGTGACTTAGATATATCACTACCTGGTCCTTGGCAGTGCTTTGATGATGGAGATGTTTAGAGAAAATGCTGATATCAGTGGAAGCACTGTCAGCAGCTGGTGTTTGTCACCATAGCTTCCTGCTGCCGGAGGAGGGGTTGCTGATGCCCGGGCACTGTGCTGTGCTGCTCTGTCTTGGCAGTGCTCCCTGCCTCTGTGAGAGCCTGTCCCTTCCCAAAGAAAAGACCCCTCTTCCCTGCTCAGGCACTGCACACAGCCGAGGGCACGCAAGCAGGCAGGCAGCGTGAGCGCTGAGGAAATTTTAGGAGAAGCATAGCCACCAGAGCTATTCTTAGAGATATTCTGTCGTTTCCTGCGCTTACAGGAGAGTAACAACGGCAAGCCCTCCGGCGCGCGACGGCATGTGGAGCTGCGTTTCGGTGTCGGGTGGTGTGCTCTCTATAAATAGGACGTCAAGTGGCTGGGGATGAGAAGTTCCGTGTAAAAGCGTACTCTCTGCCACCCCCAGGCCAGCTGCTGCTGTCCCTCCCCCAGGACATGCCTCTCCCTTGCCAGCTCTGGGGGGACAGTTGTGATGCCCTGATCAGTGCTTGGGATTTCCTTGGGGAGGGCAGAGATAGTATGGCTTCCCTGGGGTAGCGTGAAGATGTCCTGGCTTATGAGCAGCCCTCTCTCCATTTCTCTATATTCTGGGGCTCGCTGAGACGTTATATGATAGAAGGGATTATTCCTTTCACCTTACCAGTGCAGAGGGGAAGTGACAGCAGATCTGACTTCCGAAGCTCAGAGAGGGTTCCCTTCAGTTAGTATGTGATCCCTGAATTCGCTAGAGGATGGATCTCCCCTCTGCAGAGAGCGTGCTACACAGAGTGCTGGAAACAAGAGCCTTTCTGTTTTGTCCAGTGGCATTTTAGGCCTAGGAGATTAGAAATTATACCAATAACATCCCTTTTGTGCCTTTATGTCATTTATTCCACTTTTTTGTTTTTACATGTTTAAAAAATACCTCAACTAGTTTCATTTCACTGTCTTAGTTTGGATTACGTTATTGCTTCAGGGTTCAGATAGCTGGGGGAATGTTGGGTTTTATCCCAAGACATGCACACCTTTGCATCCCTCTCCCTCCCCAAAAGGAGTTCTTGTTAAGTGTGTTACTTTCAGCTTTCTAAACAGTTGGAGCGCCGGAGTACATCGGTTCCAGCAAACGGTAACTTTAGCAGGGTCAGCTCAGCATACAAGTGGGACAAGAGAATCTGTCTGTGGTGGAAGCCACTTTGCGGTCACTTTTTTCCACCATGCAGCAAACTCTCACAATTCGGCTGAAGACCAGCCTGCAGAACTGAGGCAGGCCTCAGGGGGAAGTAGAACAGATTAAGTCTGGTTACCATTATCTTCCTTTTTTCTTCCCCCACCCCATCCCCGGCCCTGTCCCTTGCCTTTCTCCAGAGTTTGCAGTATTTGGATGTGTCTGTCCTGGGTGAGCTGGTTCCTCGTCTCTGTGAGCTGATCAAAAGCGGAGTAGGCCTTGGCACAAAGGTATGTCTGTGATTTGGAAATGGAGAAGGACACACTGAACAGTGTCAACGTAAATTCTGTTCTTTTGACTGTCTCTTTCAAAGTGGCAGCTTGGGCTCATTCATGCTGGAGTCATTTTACATCTTGAGTTTCAATCCACCTACATTACTTGCAGATTTCTGAATGCGTACTGCCTTAAGCCCCCCAAGGTTGCGTGACTGTTGTGCTCTGTGACGTCTGAGTGCAGAAGGTTGTCCTTGATAGCTGTAAAGCTCCCAGGACCATCTGTTCTGAGTGTGGGTCCTGGTAACTTTTTCACTTCCGAATTCAATTCTTGCCATTCATTTGTTGCAAACTGGTTTTCTGCTTCTGCCCTTGGCTCTGAGTTTATCAGGGCAGAGGCTTGGTGAACCTAGATCACATCATACAAGTGCACATAGCACTACAGAAGGTACTAACAGTAAAAATCAGGAGCTAATTTTGCTTTACCTTTGTTTTCCCTTGCAATCTTCCAGGGCGGCTGTGCCAGTGTAATTGTGTCGTTAACCACACAGTGTCCTCAGGACTTAACACCTTATTCAGGTATGGTTAATTTCTGATGTCAAGTTTTAAAGGTGCTTTTTGTGGCTGTTCTGTAGGTGGTATTTCCTCCCTACTGGCCCTTGATTTTATCACAGAAAGGATGTTTACATCTGTATTTTCCTCAGTGGGCTGTTTGGAGTTGCCTTGTAGACAGGAGACTGGCATGCAGGGGTACGTCCTGGGGTTGTTAAATACCTCACCAAGTTGGAAGAAGCAGGGGAAGGAGTTGAGGGAATATGCCCAGCAGAGTAGTGGCCAGCAGGAACAGGTGGAAATATGTCTAGACTTTCTTGGAGCAGACTAATAATGCCTGTGGTTGTGCAGTGCTGTCAATAAGCACTTGTTCCTTCAACTTGAGCTATTGGAGGACTGTAAACAGGGAGTTCGCTTCCTTGGGTCTCAGTCTTCTCTGTACAACTTGTCGTGATTTGATAGTAGGAAGAAGGTCACCTTTCTGTGGCAAAATAGAAACAAAGCTGAAAGCATGATCAGCCGGGAACATTATGGATGTGGCTTTGAGCAGCCTGGTCTAGTGGGAGGTGTCCTTGCCCATGGCGGGGGCATTGGAACTGGATGATCTTTAAGGTCCCTTCCAACGCAAATCATTCTGTGATTTTATGATTATCAGTCAAGGTGAGCAGACTGAGGCTGGGAAAACACTAACTTGTGCTAAGCCTTGCTGTGTTACACTGTGCACTTGTTTAGACATAAGGACTGGACAGATGTATAACCCCACAAACACACAATGAGGCAAAAGGGCATAAATTCAGACAATCTAATGAAATGCAGGCTATTGTAATTCTTGCCACAGCAGTAAGTACATGATACTTCTCTTCCAACAGGCAAACTTATGAGTGCTTTACTTAATGGCCTGACTGATCGCAACAGCGTGGTACAGAAGTCTTTTGCCTTTGCTATGGGGCATCTAGTCCGGGTAGGTTGGGGTTTGAGGTGGTTTTAGGTTTTATTTTGACTTTTTTGTTGTTGGGTGGAGTTTTTTTGCAATTGTTTGAGTGATTTGAGTCTCTTTCTTCCCTGTTACAGACTTCCCGGGACAGTAGCACTGAGAAGCTGCTGCACAAACTCAGCAGTTGGTACATGGAGAAGGAAGGTATGTTGCTTTTGGGGTGTTCAGGTACATAATACAGTGCAAAAAAAGTTGCTGGTGATTGCAAAAACTGGTAAAGAAACATTTCTGTATTGTGATGTTTGGTTTCACTGGCTGAATAATTCCCGCACATCATTATACAGTACTGTGCATTCCTCTGCTTCCCTAGAGGCAGACCAAGCTGTTAAAGGAAAATCCTGCTTCCCAGTCATAACATGTGATTGTTTTCCTCCTGCAGAGCCAGTTTACAGAACAGGTTGTGCTTTAACTGTTCATGCTATGGGTCGCTACAGTCCAGACGTAGTGAAGAACCATGCCAAACATGTGCTGCCATTGGCTTTTCTCGGCATGCATGAGGTTCCCGATGAAGAGAAGGGAGAAAAAGAGAATTCTGCTCTGTGGACTGAAGTTTGGCAGGAAAATGTACCTGGTAAGTTGCTTTAAGAGTGGTAGAAGCTTTCTGGGAAGCATAGGGCAAGAAATACCATGTTTTCTGGAAATCAATTATGCAAATACAAAGTTCTCAGGGTATGAGATATGGGAAGCTTGTTTCCGTTTTCATCCTGCCTGAAGATGTCCTGGATGAGTTTCAACACGTTAGCTTCTCTGTGGCTATTAAAATAATTACAAAGGTGTTGATCGCTGAGAATACACGGTCAGAAGAAGTATTTCAAGATTGTGAGGCACTTGAATGCCACTCTAATAGGGCCCTGATCGTGGCGCAGGTAGCGGGACATCTTTGGAAATTTTGATACCAGCCTTTGAGGGCTGCTGCACACTCCAAAGTTACAGGGGGGTTTGGCCTGTATCTCAGTTTGGAGATCTCTCTGGTGATGCCTGTGGTCTTAACTTCAGTGAATGAATCTACACTGTAGAAGGGCTATTTTGCCATGATTTCTCTCTGTAGAGGGAGGTACAGATGCATGATGAAATGGTTTTGCTGGCTCCTTCTCTGACCTGATTTCAGATCTGGTCCGTCAGCCACCAGGTTACTTTTCTGGAGTTTGTGAAAAGATCTTCAAAGAGGTTTTCCAGTGAACTGTTCTCAGGGGGAGGGAAACAAAAGTTATATTCCTTAGAAACAGGCTAGCACAATGTTTAGTGTCTGCCATATGGGAGGACTGAGATGAGCAGTTTATCTAGGTATGCGCTAAAGATTTTCTTTGGAAGCACCTAGAAAACAGAACCCATCTTCAATCAGACTGGGAGGAATTCTTCAGCCCTTTGCCTGATAACGTTTCGTGGCCAAAAAAGAGATAAAGCTGTAACTGCTTTTTTTTTCTTTTTTCTTTTTTTTTTTTTTTTAAATAAGATGAGATTTTGTTTGTTTTGTGGCAAAATTACAGTTTTCCTCTGTTTGACGCGCAGGTACTCAGGGCGGCATCAGGCTGTATATGCAGGAGTTGATAACCATTACCCAGAAGGCTCTGCAGTCCCAGTCCTGGAAGATGAAAGCCCAGGGAGCAGCTGCCATGGCGTCAATTGCCAAACAAGCAGGCTCCCTCGTACCGCCGCACCTGGGAATAGTGCTGTCTGCACTGCTGCAAGGTCTGCCAGGCAGAACCTGGAATGGGAAGGTAAAAAACAAACTGGCGCCTCGTGGATGGATCGCTGTGAGCACCAGCATACAGCCCTCAAAAAATGCAGTGTCCTGTGCTGCAGAGCAGCATGTGTAGGAGCTCTGGCTTAGGGAGTCTGCCTTTTGCCCTGTATTTAGCGGATACAAAAATGACAGGGAACATAAGTAGGTGGAGTTCAGATTGCTTTAGGAGTTGGGTTCCCACTCAGATTGCTTCCGCTGCAGGGATACTGCCTTGTGCTCAGAGGCTGCCGGGCCCCTTTCCGCTGCCAGTTCCCTGCAGGTGTAAAGCAGAATCGTCTGAAGCCTACAGCAGGAGTGGCAGGAGGCAGACATTGCTTCTCTAGGCTGGTGTCACAGGCAGATTTCCCCACTGCCTGTCGCAGCGCAGTCCAAAGGCTTCCCCTGTGCGGCAGGACGGTGCCATTTGGCTGTGCAGCATTTCTCAGTGGTATCTGTTTTGCTCGTTGCAGGAGGAGCTGTTAAAGGCCATTGCCAGTGTCGTCTCTGCGTGCAAGTAAGTGACTTGAAAGAGGTGGTACTCTCAGGATCTGGGGTCTCAAAAAGGAGGGTGTTGCACAGTGCTGTCACTGTCTGGTGCTAAGGAGAGTCTAGAAAGTTGTGAACACCATCCCGATCTCATGTCACCATGTGAGGAGTCTCGCTCCACTCATCAATTTGTGGGTCACTGGTGAGAGCTGGGAGCAGCAAGTGATGCTTCAGAGGGACCTGCAGGGGTAATGGATTGATTTAGGGCAAGGAAGAGGATGTTGAGAGGCCGGAATTGCTAAGAAGAGACTAAGGGGAAGGATGGACACCTGAGAGGGGAAAAGAGAGGAACAGGTAGAAGAACAGTGACGGGGGAAAGTGCATGGGAAGCATGTGAGGAAAGACAGGAAAGAAAAAGAGGGAAAACAGACGGGGTAAGAGCGAAGAAGAGCACCAGAGTCTAGCTTTAGTTACAGCTGTTGGTAGGCAACCCTGGACGTAGACACAGAAATTACTTGCTATCTGTGGGAAAGGCGGTGTTTGCGAAGGGATTAATGTGGGTCTGCTAGTTTTTGTGTGCCTTGTGTTTCAGTGCGGAGCTGCTGAAGTCAGTGCCTGGGCAGCCTGCTGTCAATGATATTGTCCAGGCTGTCCTGAAAGAGTGTTGGAAAGAGAGCCTGAAGTATAAGCTGGTGGCACTGCGCTGTGCGGCCGGGGTGCTGCAGGCAACGAAGGAAGACAGGTTCCAGGAGCTGGCAGATATCGTCTTTCCCATGATCAAGAAGGTGACAGTTCAGCTTCTTGTGTTTTCCCTCTTTCAAAGCAGAACACCCAAGTGGTGACAGTCCGCCTGATGCCGTTCAGTACATGCCAGGCTTCTGCCCGGAAGGCTGCTGATGTGAGGAATACCCCACACAGCCAGATCCTCGGTGGGTCTGAACACCAGGTGGTTGGTGAGCCCTAGCGGGGGGTTTTGCCTCTGCTGCCCAAATTCTAAATTAGCCCACCTGCTCTCAAGGCAGTCCTTCCTGTGGTGTCAAGCGCTGCCCCGGAACAGCAGTTAAGAGTTAATTCTTGGCTGCTCTACAGGCAGCAAGGGACTCCTGGGAAGCTGTGTGGAATGCTTCTGTTTGGTATCTGCAGTGCTTCACAGCTCTGCAAGTGGGGCTCCCATCGCACTGGGAAATGGCCGGATGCAGGACCGGGCCGCGGAGCCTGCCGTGCGCTTCTGCAGCCTGCCCGTAGCGCCAGAGCTGCCAGTGGCAGCCAGTGCTCCGTGTGCATGGGGACACCGAGTGGGTACAAGGACTGCGGGGGAGAACTGAATTGCACTGACGCGTGTGGCTGGCCTGCCCTCATCCTTCTGTCGGTCACACCTTCCCCCCATGGCCTCCGCAGAACTCTCTTGAGAGCATGGGCACGGGTTTACCAAAGCATGACGAAGAGGACGAGGACATGAGGGAGAAGGAGGTGCAGATGGAGTCCCTGGTCTGTGCCTTCGAGACCCTGGGCAAAGCCTGGCCGAGGAGCCCAGAGACACAGCGTAAGTTGGCCAGCGGTGTTGAGAGTGAACTTCCTTGGCTCAAACTGTTTCCTTTTAAAAGGAAAAGGGGGAGGAGGGACAGACCTGGAGATCGTGTGTGGAGTGGGGAGGCTTTTCAGGAGGTGCAGCGTCTCGCTGCCTGCAGCTTGCAGTATCTTCAGTGAGAAAGCTGCCCCCACAGCTTTCCCACGGAGCAGCCTATCCTTGGGGAAATTCCTTTGCTGGTGTCTTACATTCACTTCACCAAACAGTTCTGAGTTTGAGGAGAAATGCAGGATACCTGAGGTGGCTTACCTAAGCAAAAGCAGCCTATCTCTGCTGCTTACGTTTACGTTTTCATCAAAGCTGGAACAAGGTGGGGGAATTGGGTATATCTGAAAGAAAACAGGTTGCTTTTATTAGCGTACTAGACTATGTAATGCAGCTGTTCATCTTCCAGTATTTGTTAATGAGAATGTTGATGTGGTGAAGATTTTCATGGTCACTTGTTACAGGATGTTAACTTGGTTGTATGCAGTGACTAGCTTGATGTCACTTGGAGAGGAGCACAAGAAAACACCTGGCAAACAGCGCAGGAATTGTTTCCTTCTGCCTTTCCCCGTAGTAACAAATGACATCCTCACTTTCCTGTAGGTTGCTATCGCCAAGAGTTTTGCAAGTTAATGTGTGACCGGCTGAAACTCAGCACATGGAAAGTGCAGCTTGGAGTGCTACAGGCCATGAATGCCTACTTTCAAGGGTAATTCTCCTTTCTGCAGTCCACTGTCATGATGTTTCTCTTCTTTGTTGCTTCAAACTGTTCAGTGAAATTGATGACACTGGATTCTTGGAGGAAGTCGAGCAGACTTCCATCCCAGTGATGCAAGGTGCCTGATGGTGTTCTTGTGTTTACAGGCTAATGCTGTTTGATGAGGAGTACTCGGACCCTGTGGCTTTGACAGAAATACTGTTGGAAACCTGTTCATCTATCACGCACTCTTTAGGTAAATGGACTTTTCCTGGTTTGTGGTTGATGATGAATTGCTGGTTAATACATTTCTCCTCTGGGGGCTGGCTGGTAGAGGAAGTGCAGAATAAGCCTAAGCTGTCAGAGATAACATTTTGCCCTTCCTTGCGCTGCACTGTGATAATTCTGATTTTGCAGGAGCTGCTGAAGACAGCACTATGCACGGTGCTGTGCACAGACAAGTGAATTCCTCTGGTACAAGAGAGCTTTGAAAGGGGAGGCAGGGGCAGACAGCAGACTCCTGTGCATGCAGTCTCTCAGGAGTGCACTTTGGGAACGTAGTAGTTTTCTCCATGTAGAAGATAGACTCCACCTAATTAAGCTGTTACCAATTTAATGAAACACAAGTATTTCACCTCCACAGTTCAGACTCCTTGAATAAATATGCGTTGGAGAGACACAAAATTTTTCTCAGCCAGCCAGTGCATGAAGCTCCAGGGCTTTGGGGCAGTTTCTGCTCTGCCTGAGCAGAGTGCCCATGGGGCTTTCCATGCTATCTATGTAATGTTGACAGTCATGGGGCTGCTTATTACTTTGGTAGTGTTCCCACTTGCCCTGTGACTCTAACAGTGCCCTGCATCTCCTCACGCCTCCGTGTGCCTTGTTTCTGGAATCCCTAAAGGCAACACCTACTTTAGAGCTACCTACAAAACCAGAGACCCCTTTGGAGAAAGTTTCTTTTAACGGTCAGTCCTCCTGGAATGAGACTTTAACAAGATTTTAACTCAGGAGACCAGATAACTTTTTGTGACAAGATTGTGTTTGATGGCATAGGGTTTATGTACCCTCACGTAGTGCTACTCACTAAAATTTGGATGGTTTGTAGCTGTTACAACTTAGCAAGAGTCTATTCTGCACAGTGGTTGTGATCACATTGCAGCTATGCCAGCGTTGTTCCCTTTCAACGCGTGCGAGGAACGGTGACACTGTGGTACTCACAGAGGCAATACGCAATGCTTAGTCACCTTCTCAACCTCTAGTTTGTCACTTGCTGCCATTCAAATGCATCTGATTGGGGAGCACTGCTGACCGACAGCACAAATGAGCTCAGTGAGTGCCACAGAAGCGGTCTGGAGACCACAGTGGTGGCTGCTGTTTGTACAGTTACTGTGCCTTTAGTTCTCAATGCGGTTGTGGGATTTGTTTTGTGTTGTCGTTTTGTTTTTTTTTTTAAATTCTTTAGAAAACAAAAGCTACACGTCCGTAAGAACAGAAGCTTTGTCTGTGATACAACTGCTGCTCACCAAACTGCAAGGTGAGACTTTTTGCTGGCTGCATGGGAGAGCCACTGTTGGGTAAAGAAGACACCTGGCTGTGTGGCCTGGAACCCTGTAGAGATGGCAGTACCTCCTGCTTGCAGCACTGGGTGGTTTCGGGGCGGTGGGGGCTCAGAGTTCTGTGCTTGGTCACTCGGAAAACCAGGGAGAGGGGTTAAAGTAACTGTGGATAAAGTCAAGGTCTAAAGTTGGGTACTCCGTGGGTGAGTAGGATGTCCAGCAAGGAGGGTCCCAGGGAGGGCACGCAGGGCAGAGTGCGTAGTCCAATTCTGCATTATGTGCAAGCTCCATAGAGGGGAGACCTCCTGTTTGTGCAGAAGAGGAATTTTTACCCTTTTGGTGCCAAGTTTAGTCCCTCGTCGTTAATTTAGGGCTTAAGCCTTGCAGAATT
This sequence comes from Chionis minor, assembly GCA_013398295.1. Classification (NCBI taxonomy): domain Eukaryota; kingdom Metazoa; phylum Chordata; class Aves; order Charadriiformes; family Chionidae; genus Chionis; species Chionis minor. The sequence goes on along the minus strand of VZSF01011125.1, from coordinate 238,612 downwards.
TATTTCAGAGAATGAGTGTACATAGGTCTCAAGGTCGTATGTGTCTGCAAATTGTTCTGTAGCAAATAGTTCCTTTGGATTTCTGTGATGTACTTCGTGTTTCCTTTATTCTAGCAAAAATCTTCTTACGCTACATGAAGGAATTGTGAAGTGGGAACCGTTTGGTTCTTCAGGCCCTTGTTTTCACCTGTTGCAGGCTTAGACAGTCCAGCCTAGTCTAAAAGGGCCTGACTCCCAGTGCAGGAGGCAGCACGTGCACCTGAGCATCCAGCTGAATTTGCCCTCCTGAGCAGCCTTCTCCTGGAAGGGCTGTACGGACTGCGAGTGAAATGTTGAAGCAGTCGCTCTTTCAGCCTGCCTGGGGATGGAGATGGCCTGTTGCTTTTTTTTTGTCATTCTGGCATTCATGCCCAGTGTCTGTCTGTCTTTATGCACGCAGAAGCTCGGCAGTGGGAAAGCCTGACACCAGAAAGCAGAGAGCACCTCATTCGTTCGTTGGCTACGATGGCGACAGATAGCAGACCTGAGCTACAGGAGAAGGCGTTTATATTGAAGAAAACACTTGAAAATCTTGACTAAGTTGTAAAACACAAACTACAAAGTGCCATGTAAAACAAAAACAAAAAAGTGCAGTGGTCTGAAAACCAAGTGGGAAAATGAAGATTACTCTGTAGCATGCATCATTCCTGGCCAAAATAAAAAATGCCTTAAATTCTTTCCCCCGTTAATGTTATTTTTAATCCTTAAAGCTGATGGTTAGTTGTTTTATCAGTAAATACCTCTAACAATCTGCCCTAGAATGTTTATAAGTGTGCAACATAAAAAAATGTTGAGGGCAAGTTGCTTTTTAATTTTTTTTTCTTCTTTTAAATCGGCAAAAGAATGTTACTCAGATCCCCTTTGTCCTTCAAAGGAATTGTTGAAAAACCACCAGCACAGGAAGTGAAAAGCTGTTTGATTTTCACTTGTGTCATGCGTGGAGATCTGTTACCTGGTGTCTAAACAGCAAATCTCCGGGACTCTGCAGCAGAGCTAGTGCTTGTTACCTAGAATGAAATGCTTCCCCTGGTGAAGCCTGTGTTAAACTGTGGCTTCCCAGGGGCAGGGTTTCATCTGACACCCACATCTGCTTCTCCTGCTTGCTCATCCCCTGCAGCCTGTTGTCTGTGAGTTACGAAAGGCAGAGTACTGTTAACTTCACTCCTTCCTCCTTCTCTGACCTCAGCATGGATTGACCGAGACTATGCCTTCCCCAGCTAGCAACCTCGGCCTCCCAAACTTTAAATGAGAACTTTTTTTTCCTCAAAGGATGCACAAGAGAGCACTTTACTGAGCTGTGTGGGACAAAGTTAGTGCCCAGGTGGAACACTGCTCTTCTCAGAATTGTTTTGCATGGACACTCATCAGCTGCAGGAAAAAAAAAGAAAAAAAAAAGAAAAAAAAAGGAAAAACAATCTTTTCTAGGTATGTTTTTGAAGAGTGTTCGAAGTTTGCAATGACACATTTTTTTAATAGTGGTAATGTTTTATTCCCTTCCTGTTCGTAACCCTGTTCTTGCTTTGGAAACCTGTAATGATTTAGACTTGTCAATATTTGTAAGAAATTGAATCATCTGTCATTTCTCAGCAGCCCAAGTCATGCTGGTTTCTAGCAAATACTTTTTAATTTGCACTTCAGAAGAAGGATTATATCTGCATTAACGTGGAGTAAAATTGCTATATGATGATGTGGCCATGCTGCCTGTCTCCTGTCTTTGCCCTCCTCAGATACAGGACAAACCCGACCACTATAGCAACAGACTTTTAATAGTGTGAAGTTAGCACTGCACCGTAATCTGACCAGTATGTGTACAGCTTTTTGGGGATAAATGCTTGGCTGACGGTGAAATAAAATCATTAGTGTGGGCAATACCACGTCCATGGCTTTCAGCGTAGGAAGGCTTGTTTCTTTTCTTAGAGTCTGCAGCTCCTTTCAGATCGGGCCTGTTAGGGAGAGGATGGCTCAGAGAACCTCGTCAGGTTTCCTCCATGCCCATTAACTCGGAATCAGGTATGCAGTACCTACTTTTCCCTCAGGTGCCATTTCCCATTCAGTGTTCGCCGGTACTGTGCCGATCTCGTCTGACTTGCTGTCCGTGGGAAGGGAGGAATGCAGTTAGTGCACTCCCGGTAAGAAATCAGCAGCAGGAAACGGGCAGAGCTGTCCCACTGTGGCTCTCGTGTAGCAGAAACCTCAGCGAGCACTACTGCATTGTACACTCGAACTGGTCAGTGGGCAACTCCTTGGTGCTGGGAGCTGGTGCTATAACGTTTCCATCTACACCTTGATGCAGGGAGCTGCTCTTTGTTTACGTGTAGTTTGAACTATTGAGCACAGTGTACATTTTAAAATTTTACTGGGCAAAATCACTTGCAGTATCTTTAAAAAACTTGCTTACCATGACATGTAGTGTCATGAGTCCTTTTTTTGTTTTGTTTTGTTTTGTTTGTATTAGATGAATATTACCAGTGATGCTTTGCTGTAGCGGCTCATTGTCTGACTTGGGTTTTTTCGTATTGGTGAGTGACAGTAACAGAAAAGCAAGAGCCTCCACGTCTCTGGCAATTTGTCTTCACTGTGGACTGGAGTATTCAGAGGCAATGCCTAATGTGGTCAAGTGACCATAAGTAGAATAACTGTAATTGTTGTCAATAGCAACCTGAATTTCTCTATTGGGGATTTACACTAGAGGGAAGAGCGTATTCTAGGAACTCTACAAACAGCTGGATTAACAACTCTGGCCAAGAGTGTTGGGAAGGTTAGAGATGGTACAACATTTTCTGAATCACAAAGCAATATGTCTTTCTCGTGATTACAGAATAGATTCAGAGCTCCTCTCTAAAGCATGTGCCTATACACAAAACCTACCTGTATAAAAGCTAATTCAGTCAGAGGTTTGATTTCTACCCCCCTCGCATTTGTAAACTTGACGGGATTAAAAAAAAAAATAAAAAAAATAGATGTGGCCTTCCTAGAGTTTTTCCTCTAAAAGTGATTGCACTATGTAAAACACACTGTACTTTGCCCAGTGCGGGCATTTCTTGTGCTGCTGCAATGCTTTGTATACCTGGAGTGCAGTGTGCAGACTTGACTCTAGCACTCACATTCTGACCTACAAGCTGTTGCTTAAACGGATGTATATTGAGAAAAGTTTTCTAATGTTGCAAGATCTCCATCAAATTCACTGCAATCTGTACTGTCGAAGTATGTGAATGGTCTGACTGAAAGAAAACCCTCCTGCTTACCAAAAAGGTAAAATTAAATAAAAGCTGCATGACCTGTTCTTCAGAGTGACTGGTAGTGTTTTTTCCTCCCACTGCGAGTATTTTACAGGATCCTTGTGTTCCAAATTCAGACGGCACCTTTTGTTCTGCTCTGGGCTGACCTGGCTGCCTGCGAGCCACTCCTCCCCGGTGTCAGCTGTTTGGGCTGTGTCACAAATGACAGCACCCTGTTAGGAGGAAACGGTGTGAATTTCGTTTTTAAGCCAGCAGCTTGGTCTCTTGCAACCAGGCAAGGAATGTATGTTATAAATGTGTGTCTGTATGTGAATACTATGTATATTATAAATATAAAAAAATACACGCACATATATAATGACACATATTTTATGACCAGGTGACGCGCCTGGTGGGTAAGGGAAAGGCTGTGGCTGTTGTCTACTTGGACTTCAGTAAGGCCTTCGACATGGTCTCCCACAGCGTTCTGCTGGAGAAGCTGGCAGCCCATGGCATTGACAGGTGGACTCTGCGCTGGGTTAAAAACTGGCTGGATGGCCAAGCCCAGAGAGTTGTGGTGAACGGTGCTAAATCCAGTTGGCGTCAGG
>VZSF01011125.1:208993-234528 GCA_013398295.1 Chionis minor | reverse complement strand
GAGACATTGAGGTGCTGGAGCGTGTCCAGAGAAGGGCAACGGAGCTGGGGAGGGGTCTGGAGAACAAGTCTTATGAGGAGCGGCTGAGAGAGTTGGGATTGTTCAGCCTGGAGAAGAGAAGGTTGAGGGGAGACCTTCTCACTCTCTACAACTCCCTGAAAGGAGGTTATAGCCAGGTGGGGTCAGTCTCTTCTCCCAAGGGACAAGCGACAGGACAAGAGGAAATGGCCTCAAGTTGTGCCAGGGGAGGTTTAGGTTGGAGATCAGGAAAAACTTCTTTACCAAAAGGGTTATCAAGCGTTGGAACAGGCTGCCCAGGGAGGTGGTGGAATCGCCGACCCTGGAGGTATTTAAAAGCCGGGCAGACGTGGTGCTGAGGGACATGGGTTAGAGGTGGTTTTGGCATAGGTTTATGGTTGGACTTGATGATCTTGAAGGTCTCTTCCAACCCAAGTGATTCTATGACAATATTCCATGCATATATTATCTATTCCTATATATGGAAGATGAGGCCATGAGATCAAAAATTTGTGAATTGAAATAACATACAAGAACTTAAGATTTCCAAACTATTCCAGAGGTGGACAACGCCCCACCCTACTGCACCCCACCCTCAACTAAATTTACTTTTCTAAATGGTATACTGAAAGAAAAGAAAAAAATCAGCTAAGAAGAGGAGAGTGAGCAAACACAAACTTTGTGGATGTTGGCTACCAACTGGCTGAAGCACCATCTGGCGAGATGAACGCCATCAAACGATACGCTCCCAAAACCTGGAACCTCGCCACTGGTCGTGGTGGGCTGGCTTCCCTCTGCCGTGCTCCAGCTTGCTGAGGCCAGCAGAGACCTTCTGTGACCAAGGCTGTGTTTCTGCCATCCCAGCACTAGCTGCACGGACTCGGGATTATTTCTGTCCAGTGAAGGCAGCAGGATAATGTTACTTGGGTACATTGGTAAGGGAAGACAGGGGAAAAGGAGAGGGGCGGGGGAAAAAAAAAAAAGGGGGCACATCAGGAAGTCTGAATTTGATTATGACAATCCATGTATAAAAATACTTGGATTTTCTCTTGCCTCTAACGTTTAGAGTACAGAAAGTCAAACTTTGAGAGATAGATCAGGAAGTGTAAAATTGAGAAAGTTTAATTCTGAGTAAGCACATTCAATGAAAAACAGCAAGACTGGCAAGAACATAAACGACACAACCTTATTATGCATCACTATGCCACTTTTCTCTGGTATCCAACAACAGGAAATGAAGACAGTGTTTACACTTTGCATAAACAATGCAAATCAAACCAGGTCTTTCTCATTCAAAGTCTTCATTTCCTCCTGATGGAGGGGCTACTGGGCTTCTGTTTATGTACAACAGGGGTACTGTTTATGTACATTCACACGTAAATCCTTACAGAAGGACATGGACAGCAAGAAGAGTAAATGCCACCAGTTTAGCTCATCATACAGGTAACAGACTCCTGTGCATTTCAACTCTTAATGAAGTGCAGATGTGAACTAGAAGCTAGAACATGAAAGAGTATTTCAAGATTTACAATACTTTTTAAAAGACAAAATACTTTTTAAAAAAAGTTAGAGTTTCTTCCAGCTATAGAGTAGGGACAGAGGACACTTAAGAAGTTGTTGCTGAAGGGACAGTGAAGCTGTTTTCCAATTCTGCACGTTTTCTTTTGTCGCCCTTATGTTCTTTCTGGGACTTCTTGAGGGCAGATGGATTATTTTTGCTTTTAAACTGCTCATATCTTGCAACGGTGGACACACCATCCACAAACTTGGTCTTGTAGAGGACATTGGCATTGGTAAACATTCCATCCTTCAAGGACACCACAATAAACTAAAACAAACCAGAAAGCTTAATGTAAATGCTGCCATCCAAATAAAGACATTAAACAACATTGGAAAAGTCTTCTAAAAAGAGGATTCCTTTTACTTTATTTGGCTAATATCTTGGTAGTAATTCTTAAAAAAATATTCTAAACATAACCGAAGCCCGACAGAACATTAATGTACATCCACAGGCCAGATGTTTTCTGCAGCTGACAAAGTGCCGCTTTGTCCATACCCCAGCAGTTGGCCTGCAATACAGGCCACCACAGAGCGCCTGTTCATTGTGCATCAACCACTGGAAGAAACGTTGCTGCAAGTTTTATAAGAATGCATGATCTTTCGTCGTCTAAAGATACTGCTCAAATTGCTGTACAATACTGGTAACAAATGTGCCTCTCCTCTCTCTAATGACTTGGAAAATGTCATGTCCTACCACCAAATGGAGACAGGTACTGCCTTTCACTCAGAGTACTAAGTTTCTTCAGTTCCAAAGATTTTTTTCATGCACAGACCACAGCGATACAGATTCTTTTCATTAGTTCCTAGCTTATTTCAATAGTCAAAAATAAAATATTTTTAAAGCTCCGATGAAAGAACTCTAGCAAAAAAAAAAAATTAAATAAATCCAGGATGTGGGTCATTCCCGACACTGATCATATTACAGATGTTCTCCCCTGTTATTCCCTGTTTTTTAGACACTACAGCAACAGCTCAGAAGTTTCACAGCTGCCGCATCATCACCGTAACTTCCAGTTGAAGCAACTTAGAAACACAACACAGATCTCTGGAATAAAATACCTGAACAGCTCAGACTCCTCAGTGGCAAAGTGCCTCTAAAAATAACAAAGTGCATAAAAGAGATACCACAATTGTTTCAAGATCATACCTGGGAGCCTCTGAAATGAGTATGAAGCATCTGCCCAATATTCTGGGTGTGAGAGAGATCAAGGGCTGCATCTACTTCATCCAAGATGTAAATTGGGGCAGGTTTGAAGAGAAGCATGGCTAAGATCAAGGACAAGGCCACCAATGATCTAATACAGAGAATAAGAAAGTTACATTTTACCCTCTTGTTTGAGAGGCTTTGGCTTATGAAAACTACTGTTTGGTAGTAACAAAATGCTCTCTCAAAAGCAGATGCATGCTCTAAGTTCTGACGAGACAGAATGACAGCTTCTGCCACAACTGCCGATTCCAAAATGTGAAGCCCTCTGCAGAAATGACAAATGTTACTTTTTCTTTTGTTGGAGTATCAAGTTAGTTGGATGATGATACTTAAAATCATGCAGTCGCTTTACCTATTTTCAATTCTGAGTTTTGCGGTGCTGTTTTTCAACATACAGTTCTTGAAGCATTCTGTCCTTCTTCAGAAAGTTCTATATCTCTGTCTCGCCTCTTCCTAAACTCTGTTTCTACTTTTCAATTTGTTACATTTTTCCTTAGAAGCTGTGAAGAAGCACATACCTTACACAGTAGCTGTAATCACTGGAGAAGAAAATTCTCGATATGACACTACTTTGACACCAGGTCAGCATTTGTCTATGTAGGTTTTTGAGATTGCAACTCAAAGGGCTGGAGCATTTCATTCAACAGTAGTACCTCAGTACTACCTACAGTTAAATGCACTTTTCCGTCCACTCATTTCATTTTTTTGTCACTTCCCCATGGAGTAAAATTTTGTTTGTTATCATACGCCAAGTAGTACATTGTTCTAAGCCGGATTCCTCTTTGAGCTGCACTGACCTAATAATGCTTTCAATATTAAGTCAGGTTGGAAGGAGACGGAGTCCTGGATTTGACCAGGCAAAAGACTAGTTTTTTGCTTTTGTGAAATATAATTACCTAGACATGTCAATTATACACACAACTGCAAAGGAAAATGAACAAAAACCCCACAAAGTTCACCAACCTTTGTCCTCCACTAAGTTCTGTTAAGTTCTCCTTCCATGTGTTTCCTAAGGCAACTCTGAACTCCAGACCATCCAAGGCAGTCTGATTTTTGAAGGCTACCAGCTTAGCGCTGGCTCCTGGTAGAAGTGTTGAGAAAATTGAACCAAAATCTTCATTCACCTAAAGGCAGACCATAAAAGATGTACGTACATGCTTTGAATCACAAGCACGAACAGATAAAAACTTAGTGGTAAGCTGTGTTATAGTCTAGAGGTCTTGCCCAATTTAACCCAATGACTTCTTATGTCTTGAAGACTAGCACATACAGGATAGTGAGAAAATATTAGCATATGGAATCTTTTTATTTTCTCTGTACTGAAAAGAGAAGCAACATTGAGAGATATATACACACAGGGCATGTTATACTAAGTATTTTAGAAGGATCAAATGAAAGAAATATTAGAACGCTTCTTTATGCTATCAGCCAGAGAAACGGTTATGCCCTACCTCAGATTTATTAACTGATAAAATTGTGATTTCTCCCAATTCAAGAACTACTAAAAGTTTAACACTAAAAGTATAACCACCTCATAAGAGGCATACACCGGCATCCTCCTCACTCCTTTTCTTCCCAGGATTACTTAAGCTATATACAGGTACTGGATAGGACAGAACTTTGTAAAAGTAGATTAAGACTTCCTAGGTCAAGGAATGCATCTGAGAATGTATTTACTCCACCATCCACGATGCTTTTAAACATAATTTACTCATTTTTGCCAGACAAGATTTGCAATGAAAGGATACCATTTTGTCAACAGCATCTTGACTAGGGGCAGTAGTAATTAAAACCATTTGTGAGCTATTTAATCTTTAACATCATCAATCCCCAGAAGTACAACTTCTCTTAGGACAGCAGAAAAGAATGTGTCAAGAGCATTCCACGTAGAAAGAGGAAGGGAAAATTTCATACTTTTGTCATAGTTCGTGACACCAGAGAACTAGTAAGAAGGCAGAGTGCTTAGATAACAGAAACATAAATCAGCTGTTGCTCTATTCCAGTATTACCTATCCTGTCAGTGACAGGAACAGTAGCCCAGGTCCACAGCCCTACATTGTACGGGGCTACACAGAACCAGAGGACTTTAACTCTGGACAAATATTGCCTTAAGCAAACAAAAAAAGAAAAACAGACTGTATCACTTTTGCCAGCTTCCATGTGACAGACCGTGATTTCAGCATGCCGGTAGCTTAGCCTTCCTTAAATTTTTGTGGACACTAAAAGGGAACGGTAAAATATTTTCGCAGGTTTAACTGTATCTATACAATTCTCAGAGAAGATATGTCATATTCTCACAAGTGAGATGAAACAGGAAAAATTAAGTGCTTGTCTTGTAATTTAAGTACTAGGCAAGGGAGATTAGTTCTGGAAAGAGACATCTTTTTCTTTTTTTTTTTCCCATGGAAATACATAAAACAGCAATCTAGAATAAATCTGATCCTCTGCTGAAATGTGAAGATTACATTTCGAGTGTCATACCTTTTTCCAAGCAATATGTAAAGCTTCAGTTTTCTTCTGGTCAAGCTCTTCAATAGCTTTAAGAATTTTTGCCTTGTCATTCTCTACAATTCTGTTTTTCTTCATTAAGTCATTGTACTGGTGCAATGAGAAGAAAAGATTAATTTCAATGAACTTCGTGCTCAAATACATGTGCTAATCTTACAGTTTCACTGTTTACTGTTTATTGGTTTTGTAACTATTAAATAGCCGTTAACCACAAGACTCAAATCCAAAGCATTCATTTAGCTGTATGCAGGATTTAAGTTTTAGGATATTATTTGCAAATTAAAGCATTAGAATTTTCAACAATCAGCAAAGGGGAAGACTGCTAATACTCTGAAAGTTGCACTTGAAGTTAATCATGTTTCATTTGCCTTTCCATAGAAGAAAGGATGTTTCTGGAGGCTGACAGGAAGAACAAGGCATTTCTAATCATGAAATCATACTAGAGAAGTTGAAGTGTCAGTCAGCAGACAGTTTTGAGACGATCTTGGAATCCTGAAACAGCCTCAAGATTTGTGACAACCCTGGAACACCTTCAAGTTATCATGCTTGAAGATGAAGAGCTTTCTGATCTGCAACCTTTGATAAAGGAGGTAGTTCTCAGATACTGTAGTGGATATCAGAAAGCTTGCCTAATGCTGTTGCTGACAACTCAGGATGCACTGGGGTATGGAAGAATGAAATTAATTCTTTTTACCACCCAAAGTCAAGATTATGCATAACCTAGAAAACCAGTGCACAACTGAATGGTTCAAAAATGTAAGATTAGTGTAAAAGATCTAAGAAAATATTTCCTGCTCTCTTAGGAAGATTTAGTTTTATTTTTGGTGTATTCAGAAATACAGCATATGAAAATATAAAGCTATGTTATACATAACACCATATACCCAGCTTGCCCAACCTTTAAATGTATGGTATGTTTACCCTCTCCTCTGTCTGAGAAATCATATTCATAGCTCTCATGTTCACGTTTCTTCCCAGCTCCTCTTTTTTCTCCTGCAACTTCAGCAGCTTCTGACCTGCTTCTTTAGGATCGTTAGTTTTGAAGTCATAGGCTGTGTTTGGCTGCCCAAAAAGTGCTTTCTCTGAAGCTATCCATTTGTACTCTTTCAGCATTTTGGTCACCTGTAAATAAGAAGATATGCTGAGGTTTTGTTTTGGGGTTTTTTTTTTGTCTTTTCTTCCTTCTCAAATGTGAATGAAAAATAATTAAGAAAAAACAGATCCTGAAATGACTCTACAACACTAATCCTTCTATCTCAACGCAGCACAGGTGTGTACCTTTACAATATTTCATGTGATTTCCAAGACTCTAAACAAACCAAGATTTTAAGGAAGCTTTCACATATACCCATCACTTTTACCTGGAACATTTCTCTATCTGGACTAAGTCATTGTCACTAAATCTTGGCATTAGCTTATTTAGTGAGTTACTTAATTTGTCCCTACAATCAGAATGTTCTTCTCATTGATCACCTTATTATCATCATCTACTCTCTATTAGTCCATACTGATAAGCTCTGTTAAAATTTACAGTTTCCACCCCCTCCTCCTGCTATAAAACTTTTCATAACAAAAGCTGCAAATATGGCAGTGCTTACTAAGAAAAAAGGCTGTTTACTTTGCATGTGGTAGGGAAATAACTACTCTCTGTCACAAGATGCAAGGAAAAGCACAGTTATGAAATACCTTGGTAGCAGCATCAGCAGTCTCTTGTTGATGTTTGCTGATTCTGTGTTCTAATTTTTTAAGCTTAAGCTGTAATTCATTATTTTGTCCTCTATATTTTACTGTCTCTGCAGATTTGGCTTTAATTGCTTCATCCTGTAACATAATTACTTCCTTTTGCTTGGCCAGCTTCTCCTGCAATTTCTTTACAGATTCCTGAAACGGAAATCAAATAGTCATTTATTGGCTTCTTTTGAAGGCTGATAATTAGACAGTTATTAGAAGAGAAGAATACAACAAGGAAGAAGAAAAAATTCACATGTTGTAATGAAGCCAAAAAATAACCACCTAGGCTAAACATAATTGAGTGCTGGCAACAAAATCCAAACAACAAAATCCATATTATAATTTCAGCTTTAGGCGATCATATCTTCAATAACATCACCACAGATAATGAAACACAGTATTTGCTTTTACCTTTGTCTTAGACACCTCAGCTGCCATAGTATTAATCTGCTCCTGGTAGGATTGGATTGCTTTTTCTGAAGCCTTTATCTGTTGTTTATATACGTCCTGTTCTTTTTTTAGCTCTTCAAGTTCCAGAAGTAAAGTTTCAAATTCCTAGAAAGATGTTTTTGAATTTATTACCATTATACTTAAATGGAAAGAATTAATATTCAGTATGATGTAGTAAATGCTGGAGAAGATTAACAGTACCTGTTCTCAGAAAGAGGGCAATCTCTCTCTCTCTCTCACACACACACACACAAAAAGCATCAGTAATTTCTACGTCAGTGACTACAGAGTAGCACATTAAGTTCCAATCCCAACAGTATTAAAACTTCAGAAGAATCAAACTTTCAGATTACTGCAATCCCTTTTGACACTGAGAAAATTGCCAACAAATGTTGTTTTACCTGCTGCTTCTCTTTCCTTTTTTGGCTTGAAGCATCTGCCTTTTTCTTGGCACCATCTAGTTTCTGCTGGGCATTTTTTAGTTCTTTTTCACGTTCTGCTTCTGCATTTTTCATTTTATTCTCTAATAGCTGGTATTTATCTTGCGCTTTCTTTTGGCTCTCTTCAATTTTCTTTAAGGTCTCTTCACACTCCGCTGAATCAAGAAGTACAGCACTGACATTGGGCATTGTTCTTATCTTTAAATTTACATCCTAAACTCCAACTGAAAAAAATTAGCCTTTGCCTCCAACAGAAAACAGTGGTTATATGTTTGCTAGTTACTGAAATCGGCTATTGCAATGATTACTCTTGGACAGTGTGCTGTTGTTACATGTTACTGCTAAGGCACCAATCAGACAACCAGTCATTAAAATGATTTTTTTTTTTTTTTGACAGGGGCAAGTATATGCCAAACCATATGATTAAGAAGTAATCAATCAGATGGCTACCTAATAAGATACCACCTCATCCCTAGAATACTATGTTTACGTATGTATCACTTCTGTCCATAATTGTCTTTAGATGTTTTCCTTACAGCTGCATTTGCTTCCTTTTACATTTTTCCTTAGCTATACAAACAGTACTTCTTTCCAATGCCTTCTTGTTATGCAAACTATATATATTGCTAACCTTAAATATCTACAGAAATGGATGGCTTGGAAAAAACAAAGATTACTCAAATATGGGATTAAATCCATTTAAAAACTTCCTTGCAAAGCCATTTCTCCTTTTATTATAAACTACATAAAACACTTAATAAGAATACAACCTTTACTACAACAGAATGACCGACCTTATGTGAATCACTGCTATGCAAGTCTATTATAATTCTGTATTCATTCCATATTCCAAAATATAAAGCCAGTATTTTCCAAGCTAAAAGTATTTTTTCTTAACCAAAGACTCTGCTGCTCAAACAGCCAAATATCCATCTCATTCTCAGCAATTAGTTTTCAGTTAAAAAAATTAGGAATAACATACCAATGGTTTTCTTCAGGGCAAGCAGTTCTTCCTCTTGTTTATGGTAAACACTTTGCTGAAGTTTTGTTTCCAACAGCTGTGCTTCCTCAGACTTCATCTCCAACTGCTGCTTCAGCTGCTGATACCTTTGAAGACAGTAATGACATAAACTGCTATAATGAAAGCCACTCAGCACTTCAGTTTCACAGCTGAAATAACTAGATATGGAAATAATTAGATGAAGAAATACTTACATTCCCATTCTAAAGTGAAATACAATGAGGACTGTAGGACAAATAAGTCTAAATGCATGAAAACCTGACATAATTGTTGTTCCAGGGGAGGTTTAGGTTGGAGATTAGGAAAGACTTCTTTACCAAAAGGGTTATCAAGCACTGGAACAGGCTGCCCAGGGAGGTGGTGGAATCGCCAACCCTGGAGGTATTTAAAAGCCGGGCAGACGTGGTGCTGAGGGACATGGGTTAGGGGTGGTTTTGGCATAGGTTTATGGTTGGACTTGATGATTGTGAAGGTCTCTTCCAACCCAAGTGATTCTATGATTCTGTGATTCTAACTTCTTTAATCACAATTCTGAAGTTTGTAGGTACGTAAGTTATTACATATGCAACTCCTGGTTATGCAGCCCCAATAAGATATATTAAGATATATTAAAAACTAATAAATGCAACACATGGAATTTGGCAACAATTCAGAGCTCACGTTTTTCCAGCTGGCAGTATGACAGAAGCTAGGCTGAAGCGTTAAAGAAAAAAATATGTAAGACCAAACCTCTTTTCTTCCTTTTGGTCCTATTTCTGGAAGTCTATTACTACTTGAAACAATTTGAAAAATAAATCCAGCTGGCAGATGGAATATTACACAGCACTACCTCCTTATGGGATTTTTACAGAACTGACTAAACATATTTTTATATTCCCTCTTTTACAAAGATCTTCAGTAATTGAGTAGCTGAAAATCAAATACACTTAAAATTACTGAATTTAAATTCTTACAGCAGTATCAGTCAGATATTCCCCTTTATTATCTTTATATTTTCTTGGGAGAAAAATAAGAGCTGTCGCAAAATAAAATCCCATATGGGTGTTACAAAATATGACTGGAACAGATCCATTCTTCAGTGGACTTCACAAATCTTTGGAAAACAAGTGATTTCAGGCAGACACTATTGTATGCCATTTTTTTTTCTTGTATTACCCAAAATAAATTTTTCTTGCATGTGTTATTTAACAACTAAATTTGCTTGCTGATAGCTGTACTTACAAATTAAATTGGGGCGGAGGGAGAGGGAGGAATGGAATGGAACTATGGAATAGTTTTCCTCATATTACATTCTCAAAAGGCCCTATGCCCTCCAAAAATACTTCTTTACTTTATATTTACTCAGTCACATAAGAGAATTGATAGGCATTTCATAGGGCAACCCTTACTTTTCAGCAACATTCTTCAAACTCGCCAGCTCATTCTCTACAGCCACAAGTTCAGATTCCTTTGTTTTTAGTTCTACTTCAACGTCTTTAATTTCTTGAAAGGTAGACAATATTGATGCAGCCTGTGGGGACGCACCTGTTCAGTGGAAAAAAAGCAAAGTCAAACTAAATGCTAGTCAAACTAATTAGACTAGTAGATTCACCACTAGCAAATAGCAAATTCTAAACAGTAATAAAGGTGCAGGTTGATAACTTGTTTTAGTTACAAACCTGCAAGGCAGCTAGGCTAAAGTTACAGTAGTTCTCAGTGGAAAAAGACTGCCTCATCTGTTACAGAATTTAGTTCTGCAGACTTTGAATACCATACATGCATTTCTTGTGAAATCAGCTAACTTTTCATAATTTATGACGTTACCTCAAATTAATTATGATTACCTCAAATTATTCCAAAAAGTTCTTCAATTCAAAGCACTTCTCCTCCCAAGATGATTATATAGCCAAATAAGAGCTAAGTATTTAAAATCTAAACTACTTTATGACAAGTTTGCCATTGACTTTTTCCTACTTTAATCAATTTTATTTCATCTCAAGACTGACAAATCTTTGCTAAAATAGATATTATTCTCAGTATAAGTCCAAAAAAAAAAAAAGAGATTTTTGTTTTTTTACAAAAAAACATGCAGAGCAGCAAACAAATCAACAGACACACAGTATTATGAACAAAACCAGTAATTGCCTCCATGCACAGTGCCCTGGGGGTCAAAGATATCTCCATCAGGTGTAACACTTCTTGTCATTATCCTTTTGTCAAAGGTCACTTTCTTAGCATTATCTGTGTTATTACAGATCAGTGTTGTTCCAAAGACATATTCCATTGCTTTCTGCAGTTCAGGTTCATATCCAACTAGAGAAAGGGCTAAATGTGAGTTACCACGACCAGTCTAGAAATCAAAAGAAGGTAATTAGTTGTAGTTGCCTTAAGTTTCAAGAATTTTCAAATTTATTTTCTGTCTTCTCTTGATAAAAACACTTTCTAAAAACATCATTCATTTTAAAACAATTTCAGTTAAAAGTGGAATAATTAATATCCATTTAAGCATTGTATAGCTGAAAGGATACAAAGGAAAAAACTAAAATCAAGATACCCTCAAACCCTACAGAAATTACTATTAGAATAAACATTAAGAAGCCCCTGTTTTTAGCAAAGGAACAAAATGAAAAAGGTGCACAAGCAAAATACTGTTAAGTAGTGTATTTATTTACATACCAAGGTTTGGGCCAACTTGATTGTGTCTTGTCCAAGACACCTAGCTGAAATTTTGTTCAGTGGAATGATGGTATATCGATGCTTCAATTCACCTTTTTCTAAAAGCTTTTTGCTGGTAACCTCAAACAAGAAAAGTTGCAAAGCATATCTGAATACATAACTGATTTTTTAAGTAACATAATAAGGCATTGCAAGAAGAATATATTGTCATCAGTAACTATGCATGATTCTCTTGACCTAATTTAAACATGTACATGGGTCCAAACCACTTCTTAAAGCATTCTGTAACAATGTACATGGTTGCTCACCCTGAATCACACGAGCTCATTAAACATTCAGAGTTCTGTATTGAAGTAATAAACATACCTCTGTGTCCACAATAATGTTACAGAGTTTTCCTCCAGCCACTGCTTCTAGGGCTTTTGCTTTGGATAGATCTTTCAGAGAGATAAGAGACACAACAGGGCCTTTCACATGGTTTGGATTCCAATTTTTTTCTGGATTCCTTAAAATAAATTTAAATTGTCACAGTGACATTTCTCTCACACACATCTTAAAAAATTTATATTTAAAAACTCATCCTGCTTATTATATTGGTATAAGAAATTGTAAATTCTATCAGGAAAAAACCCACAGAAAATAGTTGAATTAAATACTTCAGAGCAAGAGGCTTCCCAATAAAGATTCAGTTACAAAGTCATTAGTAGAAGGTCCTTCCTGATGTTGGTATAATCTGTTCACACAATTTTCAATTGATTTTTACTATGGGTCCTATTACTAGCACAGCTATAGAAATATATGTTCAGACTGATTATTAGATAAGCAAATAAATCCGGGAATACATATATTTGGTTGGTGGAGACAGATACAGTGTTGACCTCCACAGAGCAAGCCTACTCACAGTCCTCAGGCAGGACTCTGAAAAGTCATGATTACATATTTTTGCAGTTTATAACTTTGGATTCTATGGTTTTAGTGACTGGAGTTATGACTTGCAGACACCATCATATAAAATTCTCATTGCAGTGATTTTGATAAAGCTGCCATTTAAGAATGACTGTACCACTTTCCCTGCTGCCCATTAACCCAGTTAAAATTTCCTGACCTCCCTCCACTTGCATTGCAGGTAAGAC
The DNA here is from genome assembly GCA_013398295.1 of Chionis minor. Classification (NCBI taxonomy): domain Eukaryota; kingdom Metazoa; phylum Chordata; class Aves; order Charadriiformes; family Chionidae; genus Chionis; species Chionis minor. The sequence continues at coordinate 221,805 of VZSF01011125.1, read as the reverse complement.
CGTTACTATTGACTGCCACTAAAAGGAAAGCAACAGCTAAGCAATTGATAGAATTATCCTCTAAGCCCTGTAAGCCATATAAAATGCCCCAAAAAGCACTTTCAAATGCTTTCAAAAACTTTTAGGATCACACTGGGATCTTACTTGTATTCAAACTGTAGGTGAGGAAACCTTGCCATTAAGCGTTCACGCAATTCTCTCAGCCGGCTGATATCACCAGTCAGTGTCTTCTTTTTTGCTAGGAGGGTTGCTTCTTTGTCCTCTTAAGAGTGGAACACAAACAGCAGATAAACATCCAGAGCATAGAAACCTATTAGCTTAAAAACTGGCATGCTACACTGCTTATATACATACATGTAGAGAATATTTAATAGAAAGTCTTTCTAAAATTCTTTGTAAATTTCCTGTTTGCACAAATTAACACCACTGCATTACCAAACATGCAAAGAAAGAGTTAAAAGTCTAACGTGCTATTCTGGCTGTCATTCTGGAATATCACTTTACCATTTTGAGTATCTTCTGCAACAAAGGTTACCTGGAATGAGAAATGAACTTTAAGAAAGGTTTTAGGTAGGGAAAACCAGGAAGGAATAGGGAGGTTGGTTACTTTTTCCATCTAAATTTTAGATGTTATTTAAGTTTTCCATCAAACTTTAAAAGATTTGGCCTAAAGCAAAAAGCAAATTATTTTAAACTGCTTTCTGTGGAAGGTAAGATCTTGCAGAGCTTTGACCAGCGGAATTTCTTTGTGCATGAAACCAGCATACTTGTTTTTTCAGTTCCTTCTTGTATTGGGTCCGACTGGGATGGAGTAAACCTTCCCCATAGCAGCCCCCATGGTGCTGTCCAGTAGAAAGGTGGTGATAACACACCAGTGTTACCAAACTGGTTAGCAGTCTGGTGCTTGGCCACAGCACCGAGGCTGTCTCTCCAGCGCTCCCCCCCCCACCAGTAGGCTGGGGGAGGGCAAAAAGCTGGGAGGGGACATAGCCAGGACAGCTGATCCAAACAATTTTCCCTGCCATATGAAGATGTGCTCAGCAATAAAAGCTAAGGGAAAGGAGATGGGAAGGAGCATCCATTAAGATATTTTTCTTCCAGAACAGCCACTATGCGTACTGAGGCCCTGCTTCCTATGAAGTGGCTGGACATTGCCTGCTGATGAGAAGTGGAGAGTAAATATTTTTGTTTTCCTTTGCTTCTGAATCAGACAGAGCCAGTTCCAGCTGGCTCCAAGATAGACCTGCTGCTGGCCAAGGCCAAGCCCGTCCGTGACAGTGGTAGCACCTCTGTGATAACATAGTTAAGAAGCTGCGAAAAAACTGCTGTGCTACAGCAGTGAGTAGAGAGGAGTGAGACTATTTGAGAGAAACAACTCCGCAGACAGCAAGGTCAGAACAGGGAAGAGCGTGAGGAGGTAGTGGCAGAAGCGATGCGTAATGAACTAACCATAACCCCCACTCCCTGTCCCTCTGCACCACTCTGTGCCACTCGAGGGGGGAAGATAGACAAAAACCAGGAGTGAAGTTGAGCCTGGGTGGGGGGAAGGTGTTTCAAGGTCCGGTCCTATTTCTCATTATTCTACTCTCATTTGATTGGTAATAAATAAAATTAATTTCCACAAGCTAAGGCTGTTTTGCCCATCACAATAATTCCAGAGTGATCTCCCTGTCCTCTTCTCAACTTACAAACTTTTAATCATATTTTCTCTCCCCTGTATATTTGGGAGGGGGGGTGATAAGAGTGGCTTGCTGGGCACTTGGCAGTCAGCCACCATCAACACACCAGACCTCAACATTCCTTTTCAGATTTCCCCAAAATGATGTACTAGTAGTTTGTACAGACCTTCATAGTTCAGCTTGTTTATTTGGTTCTCTAGTTTTGCTTTAATTTTTCTGACAGCTTCAAGTGCTTCTTGGTCTTTCTTGTAGCCTCCATCCACCTTTTTAACTTCAGCTTGCTTTGTCTTTAATTCTTTCTGTGTATAATTCAACTTCATTTGAGTCTGTAAGCAGTAAGAAAATATAGAACTGTAACACCTTCAAAGAGAATCTTGCAGGTGCAGATTTAGAACACTTGCACTAACAAGATGCTCATATAATTTGTAGAAGTTTCCACTGGTTGCAGAAATGCCAAAAAACAGTCTTGGCTTTTGAAAGTAAGGACACAAAAGTTTTTCCCCAAGTGAGACACACAAGGTGTATTTTTAACTTTGACAATTTAAATTCCACTGTGAGAACTATCCCAGCAGAGGTTTCCTATTTTAAGGCAAAATAAGTGGTGCCTGTTTCAGATATGGGACTAGCACACAATTTAACTGAGGAGAAAACAGTTTCTTCTGAACTTTCCATTCAGTCTCAGGCATCTTTATTTTGATTACATTAAGTTTTACTGTAAAAATCTCTGTAGTATAACTGCATATGATGGAGAGCAATCTTCATTTCTTTCTATCCAATACCGTCAGTCATTTGAGTACTGTGAGTCTGACTTTATGTCTCAAATGCCAGTTTCTATACTTCCTCACAGCAATGTTACAGATTTTCCCTATTTGTCTACATCTATGCAACAATTTTTTTTATGACCTATCAAAAAGTCACCTTCATGCATACGCCAACTCGTAAAATATAAACAGAAATTCTGCAAATCTTTAAACTGACCTTTCAAGTGTCTTTTGGTTTTCAGACAATTTTCAAAAGAAGCAGGAAGGCTGGTCTGAGACAGGCAGAGCTTTCATTCTTACCTGTTTAGCCTCTGTGACTGCTTTGCTAATTTCATTTTTGCTAGTCATCATCTGCTCAGCAAGTGTAGCTGCTTCCCCATCGTCATTGCTGGACAAGCCAGCAGAAATAGCATTAAAATGTTGTTGTGCTGCAGCTAAAGCATCTGCATCTTTTTCACTGGCTTCCTGTAAACCATGTAGTTCTGTCTCTATCTTCTTTAATTCTTTCTCCTTTGACGCTAATGCTTTAGAATCCTTCAGCAAAACAAAGAACAAAAACAGAAAAAGGAAGAGCAAACCTGAGTCCCATAAACTTTAAATTCATGTTGTTTAGATGAGGAGATATGGGTAGTTTCATCAACTACATTTCTATGATCCTTTGTCAGATTTCGTGATCTTACAATTTGTCTTTGAATGTTTTTAAGTGTGTACGTGCCCCATAAGTGCCCTGNCCAGCGCTCCCCCCCCCACCAGTAGGCTGGGGGAGGGCAAAAAGCTGGGAGGGGACATAGCCAGGACAGCTGATCCAAACAATTTTCCCTGCCATATGAAGATGTGCTCAGCAATAAAAGCTAAGGGAAAGGAGATGGGAAGGAGCATCCATTAAGATATTTTTCTTCCAGAACAGCCACTATGCGTACTGAGGCCCTGCTTCCTATGAAGTGGCTGGACATTGCCTGCTGATGAGAAGTGGAGAGTAAATATTTTTGTTTTCCTTTGCTTCTGAATCAGACAGAGCCAGTTCCAGCTGGCTCCAAGATAGACCTGCTGCTGGCCAAGGCCAAGCCCGTCCGTGACAGTGGTAGCACCTCTGTGATAACATAGTTAAGAAGCTGCGAAAAAACTGCTGTGCTACAGCAGTGAGTAGAGAGGAGTGAGACTATTTGAGAGAAACAACTCCGCAGACAGCAAGGTCAGAACAGGGAAGAGCGTGAGGAGGTAGTGGCAGAAGCGATGCGTAATGAACTAACCATAACCCCCACTCCCTGTCCCTCTGCACCACTCTGTGCCACTCGAGGGGGGAAGATAGACAAAAACCAGGAGTGAAGTTGAGCCTGGGTGGGGGGAAGGTGTTTCAAGGTCCGGTCCTATTTCTCATTATTCTACTCTCATTTGATTGGTAATAAATAAAATTAATTTCCACAAGCTAAGGCTGTTTTGCCCATCACAATAATTCCAGAGTGATCTCCCTGTCCTCTTCTCAACTTACAAACTTTTAATCATATTTTCTCTCCCCTGTATATTTGGGAGGGGGGGTGATAAGAGTGGCTTGCTGGGCACTTGGCAGTCAGCCACCATCAACACACCAGACCTCAACATTCCTTTTCAGATTTCCCCAAAATGATGTACTAGTAGTTTGTACAGACCTTCATAGTTCAGCTTGTTTATTTGGTTCTCTAGTTTTGCTTTAATTTTTCTGACAGCTTCAAGTGCTTCTTGGTCTTTCTTGTAGCCTCCATCCACCTTTTTAACTTCAGCTTGCTTTGTCTTTAATTCTTTCTGTGTATAATTCAACTTCATTTGAGTCTGTAAGCAGTAAGAAAATATAGAACTGTAACACCTTCAAAGAGAATCTTGCAGGTGCAGATTTAGAACACTTGCACTAACAAGATGCTCATATAATTTGTAGAAGTTTCCACTGGTTGCAGAAATGCCAAAAAACAGTCTTGGCTTTTGAAAGTAAGGACACAAAAGTTTTTCCCCAAGTGAGACACACAAGGTGTATTTTTAACTTTGACAATTTAAATTCCACTGTGAGAACTATCCCAGCAGAGGTTTCCTATTTTAAGGCAAAATAAGTGGTGCCTGTTTCAGATATGGGACTAGCACACAATTTAACTGAGGAGAAAACAGTTTCTTCTGAACTTTCCATTCAGTCTCAGGCATCTTTATTTTGATTACATTAAGTTTTACTGTAAAAATCTCTGTAGTATAACTGCATATGATGGAGAGCAATCTTCATTTCTTTCTATCCAATACCGTCAGTCATTTGAGTACTGTGAGTCTGACTTTATGTCTCAAATGCCAGTTTCTATACTTCCTCACAGCAATGTTACAGATTTTCCCTATTTGTCTACATCTATGCAACAATTTTTTTTATGACCTATCAAAAAGTCACCTTCATGCATACGCCAACTCGTAAAATATAAACAGAAATTCTGCAAATCTTTAAACTGACCTTTCAAGTGTCTTTTGGTTTTCAGACAATTTTCAAAAGAAGCAGGAAGGCTGGTCTGAGACAGGCAGAGCTTTCATTCTTACCTGTTTAGCCTCTGTGACTGCTTTGCTAATTTCATTTTTGCTAGTCATCATCTGCTCAGCAAGTGTAGCTGCTTCCCCATCGTCATTGCTGGACAAGCCAGCAGAAATAGCATTAAAATGTTGTTGTGCTGCAGCTAAAGCATCTGCATCTTTTTCACTGGCTTCCTGTAAACCATGTAGTTCTGTCTCTATCTTCTTTAATTCTTTCTCCTTTGACGCTAATGCTTTAGAATCCTTCAGCAAAACAAAGAACAAAAACAGAAAAAGGAAGAGCAAACCTGAGTCCCATAAACTTTAAATTCATGTTGTTTAGATGAGGAGATATGGGTAGTTTCATCAACTACATTTCTATGATCCTTTGTCAGATTTCGTGATCTTACAATTTGTCTTTGAATGTTTTTAAGTGTGTACGTGCCCCATAAGTGCCCTGAAGATCTACAGAAAGGAGAAATACAGGAAGAGATGACAACAGCCCAAGAACTAAGAGAAATAACTTTCTTACCAATATCTAAAGAGTAAAGTATCTTCAGTGCTCCCTTTTGCAGAAGAAAAATAATCAACTGTCAGAAATACACAATGTAGAAATTTCTCCTTTAATTTTAAGACTATCACATGTCCAGAGAGCATAACACTTTTGAAGCTATAAGGATCTCTCCTGAGCTTAACAGAATGTTGGCAACCATTAAGAATAGCACTTTCTTTGTATATGCATCACGTTTGTTTCGGGGAACATGAACCTACTACCTATGCCACACAAATCAAACAATGCCCTTACCATTTGTTTCTGCTTTCCTGATGTAACTCTTGCCAATCATAGGATTTTTCTTGCAAAAAGGTAAGAAAAAAACAGCTGTCCTCCCCAGTTTGAATGAATTTAGTGTTTACAGCAAATTATATACATGGGCTTTACCTCCTGCATACTTTTTACCAGTTCTCCATATTTATTCTCTTCACTTTTTAAATTTTGCTTCTTGAGATCAAAGGTACTTTGTGCTCTAGTATCAACTCTTTGAATTTCTGAAAGCTCATCTTCCAGTGAACGGAGAGTACCACCAACTTGCTACAATCAGAAAGAAAGGAAGTTTAATTCAGCCTATGAAACTGATAGATATTTGTAATATTTCATCTTCTGTTCACAGCTATATGTAGAAGAGAGAAATATCTGATTAAGCAGGCAGTTAAGACTCCAACGCAAACAGGTCAGAACATCTCTTCCCTCTGAAATCCAAACTAACTTCAAGCCACCACTGAAGTTCCCCATCATCCCATATTATGGGACACTCTGCCTGTACAAAAGCGGCATTTAGGCATGACCTTATGGGCCATCCTGTACCTAATCAAATTTACTGACCCCAACTGAGGTCAATACTGATTTTTGTTGAACAAGACTTTCTTACTTGAAGTGTTCTTTTGAGACATCAACAAAAACGAGTAAAAAAAATTCTCTGGGAATACTTACCACTGAATGCAGAGTGGAAACATGCAGGCAAACAGTTCCTATTCTTCAGTTATTATTAATTTACAGTGATTGGAAGTAAAGCATTTCAGACAAATGAAAGCTTTAGATGGATGTCTTTTAGGTAATGGCTAAGTATGACAATGAGCAGTATATAAACTAAATAACCCACCAGGAGATAAAAATTCAAGGGTATACATCTGTAAAAATAACTCCCTTCTCATATACCTCCTTTATCCTGATTTGTAGTAAAACAGGAGCAATTTTTCGTTCAGTAGTTTTACTTTTTAGCTAGGCCTCTTCTAACTGCTGAAATTAACAGCATGTTGTGCAGAAACTGTTCGCTCTCAGAGCGATAAGACCCACGTTTATAGCTGATGCTAAGGCATGGTGTGCAGAGAGGCTCTTGCTATACTTATTGCCGTAACAACCAAGGGCAGCCAACTTTGGTTATTTGCCCCGTTGGAGGGTCGGAAGCGGAAAAGCGTAGAGGGGTCCCACCTGTGGGGAGGAGCGGACAGGACAGGTGACCCAAAACTGACCAAACGGTGTTCCATCCCATCTGCCTCATGCTCAGTGCAAAAGCTGAGGGATCAAAGGGGTCAGCCCTCTTTCCTCAATGGCTGGTGTCTGAGGAGGACTCTGTCTGTTTGTCTGCCTTTGATCCCAATCTGTGACTTCCTGAATCCAGATCTGGAACCCAGTTCCTCACCTCACTCAGTCCATCACTGAGTCCAGTCTGGGACTCATCCAGTGGCTGCTGGTGACATGATCCTCATACTGTGGTTTCACCTCAGTGGCCATTCCAGCCTAAACCACGACACTCCTTGCATTCAGGTATTCAGACGAGCATGACTCTATTCTCACTTACCTCATCCCTTTTCTTTTCTATCTCTGCTATTTCTTCATGAAGTTTTTTCAACTTTGTTTCATTTTCAGCCATTGATTCATGAAGTTGCACTACATTAGCCTGCATTTCCTGTAATACTTCATCAGCATGTGCCTTGGTCTCTTCAGCCAGAAAAAAATTGTAAGCTATACAGAAGCGACTTAAATGTTCCACTGTTCGTACTACTTTTTGGTATTCTAGATAGGATGATCGTTCCTGTAAAGACACCAATGAAAAAGAAACCTCTAAAATTTGACGGAAAAATAATATTAAGTAGGACTGTTATATAAACCTTCTAAGCACTTCCACTAACATTATTATTTGTAGATAAGAGAAAGGATTCTCCACGTTAAGTGATATATTTGGTATTGTATATTGCAAGCCTGCTTAGGATTATCTTAGATAAAACGATACTTTTACAATTGATTGTACAGCAGAAATATCACTTCACACAAGTTTTTTTAAGAATTAAGATATGTTTTTGTCTTCTCTTTTTATCTAGCTCTCTTGTTCTCTTCCTTCTGCATACATTCCCTTCTAGGATTTCCTGGAAGTCCTGAATGTCACGTTTTCTGTATTTGGACAGAAGATAAAATTTAGTTCTCTTAAAATACTCTACAAAAGTAGAAAACATGCTGCTGTTTCAGCCACCACATGCTGGTTCAGGGTAGCTCAAAGTATTTTTTTCAGTACTTTAAGGGCCCTACCACTCTTCTAATTTTTCCATACCTCTTTCAGTTTCTCTAAAGTTGGAGTGATCTCCTCACTTAAGACCTGAAACACAAAACAGAACATATCTATTAAGATTTTGAAAACTCTTTCATATCTGAGCATGAATACCTAGTTCTAGGTGCAGAAATGAAATATTCTAAAAGTTAAAAACCACACTATACTAGTTATTCAGTTATCTTGAACAAATATAAAAGAAAGTATACTTTCCAACACATAGTACCTTTTGAATCTCTTTCAGTTTGGCTTCCTTCTTGTCTATGGTTTTCTGGACAGCTATTTTCTTGCATTCATACATCCTAGTACCAGCTGCTTCTTCAACCATAGCTAAAATCTAAAATAAAGCAATGTGACAAAAATTTTATATTTCTTCTTATGTTAGATAGGTTCAACTCAGGACCAAGTTGAACAAACCTCTCATCTCCCTCCAATACTCTTTTTTTTTTTGCCCCCTGCTCCCTCCCCCCTGCCTTGATTCTTGCCATTCAAAACAAATCAGTAAAACTTCAGCCAAAACTACTACACCTTTCTTACCTCTTGTGGCTTCATATTTAGAACTTTGGTAATTCGTCCCTGGTGACAGAAAGATAAAACAAGAACAGTGGTTGTGTACCATGCAATAGTAAAAAAATAAAACCCCAAACCCTCCACTCATTTTCCATACATTATATTATAAATTCAAACATGGGTGTTGGTGTTGCTTTTTTTTTTTTTCTGCAAGGCTAATCTATTTTCCTTAATTGTTTAGTTCTTGAAAGTTCAAACAAGTCACTTCATGCAGTGAGCCTGAAATAGCCCTTATATCTTATCTTAGGCTTGTCCTTCATAATCCCGACTACATGTTAAATTAGTAATATACCTATTTTGTGCTGGAGCCTTTAAAAGTTGCTGGTGTTGAATAGCTCTTAATCATAAACTGTCTTTTTGGAGATTTAGCTCATATGTTACTAGGGGGAAGGAGAATAGGTGCAAAACTGCCCTTCCCCTTGCCTGCAGTTTGGGACAGTTCTGTTTGAAACAGCAGATCCTGCTCTGTTTTATTATTCTTGCAAATATTTCAGGGATTTGTCTAGTCCCTGTGTTGATGTTTATAAGGGTCTTTTCAATTGGTTAGCTCTTCCTTTGATAATTCTGACTTAAGAAAGCCAGTTTATCACATCGAACACACAAAACAGGAAAGAAAATCTCTGTCTTTTCTAGCATAATAATTAAAGCAACACCTATCTGTTAAAGAGACAAAAAGGAAAGTAAAATTGGAATATCTTTTAGAGAAAGCTAGCTACATGAGGGCTACAAGAGGTGTTGTGCTACAAGACACGTGTTGACATAGTCAAACTATGCTGTAGTGGAAATCTTAACTACTTAACAGTCATTTGGTTTTTACTTGATAAGAAGTTGCTTTTCTCTGATTAGGAAATTAAGTATTCTTCCACTATCTATCCTGCCTCAAATTTAGTGCAACTTTTATTCTTTTTGAATTTTATAAAGATGCACAAAATACCTGCATAATGAGGAAGTGAGGGTTATTGACATTAAGACCAATGGAACAGAAGAGATCCTGCACACGAGTGTTGGAAGCATTCACACCATTGATAAGATACTTATTTCTACCTCCAATGACAACCTGGAGAAGGAAAAGAAATGGAAGAAACTTTAAATGACATGACATTATAAGAATATAAACTGTAATAAAGAATAAAAAAATCTGAGCAAATCCCATATATCATATCTTTGCATACACATACTAATGCATACTATAAAGAACATCAAAACAGATCTTGTTGGACTGAACAGAGATTTAAAATACCTAAGTAAAACACAGTAAGGATCAGTCATTGAGGGCAATATTGACAAGAAAAATTCCAAACTCCACAAGTTTTCACTTTTGGTTTTTTTTGGTGAGGTGTTTGGTTTTTTGTGTTTTTTTTTTTTTAAACTTGAGAGACATCTTCATCAGAAAGACAAAGGTTCCTTTGTTCTTGGAAACCAAAATTAACACACAGTTCAGATATTAAGAGGAAAATATGAAAGCAAAAGAAAAACCCACAAAATAGAAAATTATAACTTGCTTTAGGAATGTTATTATGTTGCTGTGCAAGTGCATAGAAAACATTATTGCTATAATACATTTAAAGATATTAAACTAATTTCCCAAGTAATTCTAATTTTTTTTTTTATCTAGTTCACTGGATTTACTTCTACACTTTGTATTACTAACTATGCTGTAGAAGCATTGCCTCAGTTGCAAAATCTCAAGAGACTTTAAAAATGACTTTTTTTCTCCTTGAAAAGTCACCTTGTTGACAATGGCAAAAATGTGTACAGCTTACTGACCAATACAGACATTAAACTCACCTGCCTAGTGATGGTGACCTCATCATTAGCTTCAAATCCCAGTGGACTCAGTTCCTTGTCAGAATTATCAAAGACAATAGACACAGTTGCTTTATTAATTCCAGCTTGCCCATTTTTATAAACGAGGTCTTGCAAGTTGGAAGCTCGCACCTAAATCCATGGAACAGATAAAACACGTTTTTGAAAGAAATTAATTACACAGCTTCAGTGCACTATTGTAGATTTTGCAGAAATTAATGAAAAAAGTGCAGATCTAGCTGTAGATCTGAGTTCATGTGAGAGACTGACATTTGCGAGCTGCAAGGTGCTAGTGTTGTAAAACCACAACACTGGCAGAGGAGTGTGCCAGTCTAGTTTTAGTGAGCCAGCTAATTTTTTCTGCATGAGATTCCTGACAAAAACTGAATAGGTGTTTCAAAAAAACCCCAAACCCAACAAACAACCAAAACCCAAAACAACAACAACAAAAAAGCTACTGGTTCAGTCACCAGTATATTTACTTAAAGAGCATTTATTATTCATAATGCAGTTCCCAGGGAAATTAATCTGAAACAGTTCCTTGGAGGTCTGCTGGATTTGTTTAAATTATTGGGGAGTGGGGGAAGGAATAAAAAAATCACCTGAAGATAGAGATTCAAACAGATCTCAGAGCACATAAATTTTTTTACAAGAGTAAAGCAGATACATCATCTCTTAAATAGCAAGCATTGCATGAAAACCAGCTTTTGATATTTTTCTGATAAATCAGTTGGACAAAATTTAAGACCCAATCCAGAAGTGAAAAAGTTCATTACAAATAAACAAGTTAGTGCCTTTAGCTGCAAAAGACCTTCAGCTTGAGGATGCTGCCTTTTAAGTGGGTAGTTTTAGTCTAATGTTTTAAGCTGCATACTTGAAGCTACTGTAGTATATTAATGAAATTATTATTCAATCTTAAGGTAAGAAAGAGCATGAATGGCAGAGACAGTTTTATGAAATGAACTATTTTTTTAATAGTAGCACCACTTTAGGTCTTCCATCAGAGATTACTCAAGAGAATAATACGACACGTTGCTGACAGAAGAACTTTATTAAATGCACCCTCTCTTTACCTGTGACAGATTGGAGATTCCCAACAGGAAACAGATCGAGTCCAAGATATTGGACTTGCCACTACCATTCAAGCCAGTAATGGCATTGAATAATGGGTCAAAGTCATGAATTTCCGTCCTCTGGGCATAGGATTTAAATCCTTCAAGAACAATTGATTTGATGTGCATCTTCTCTGTGTTCCTAAGTGATGAGGAAAACCACTTCTCCCAGGAGTATAAAGACAGGTATTTGGATTATAATCCTACAGATTTCAAAGGAAAAAAAAAAAAAGAAAGTAAAAAAGAAGCTAACAAATCATACTGCATGCCAAACAAGCAGCTAAATGTGTGAGAAAATGGAAAGGACACAGGCCCTTTACAACAAAAAGATTACACATTTATAAACGGAAAATTCCAAGTAGGTCCCAGATCCTGGAAGGATCCCATCAATAACCTGCACTTCAACATTTTTAAGGACTTTAGGCAACGTTCATCGCGACATTGGTATGAAGACTGTGGAGTAGCCCTGGTTCCTCACAAAGCCAGGCCTATCAGCCGACGAAGGGAAAGGAAAGGCCGGGGTCTCCCAGAACCTGCCAGAAGGGGAGACCCCCCCCCGCCTTTCCAGCCAGCTCGGCCCCACCGCACCGGCGAGCTGAAGCCCAGGAAAACGACCGCCCCGGCTCTGAGGCGCCGCCAACAGTGGCAGCCCCATCCCGGCCCGCGCCGCCGCCATGGCGCCCGGCCGCCCCCCCGTTCCCGCCGGCGGCGGCGCGGCTCCCCCCAGCCCCGCGGGTGCCGCTGCCAAGCCAGCCCTCCCTGCCGGCTCCGGCTCCGACGCCGGGATCCGCTGGGCCCCGCGCACCGGCCGGCCGCCCCCCGCCCGAGCCCCGGTGCCTCACCGCCGGCGCGGCTCCCCGCCGCCTCCAACGATTGAATTTTGGCGCCGAGAGCCGGCGGCCGTTAGAGGCGGCGCTTGATGGCGGCTGCCCCGGCGCTGCCTGCCTCCGGCGGCGCAGCTCCTCCCCTCCTGGCGAGAGAGGGGGCGGACGAGGCCCCTCCGCAGTCTCTTGCAGAGGAGGAGGGAGCACATCCGTACCGGACCCTCTCGGCCCGAGGGGACGGCGGGCACCCTCAGGTCAGGCGAGCGCGGCGGGCGGGCGCCGACGAGAAAGGCCCCCTCCAGTCCTGACAGGCGGAGAGGGGCGGGGAAGGGAAAGGGTGGAAAATGGTGAGGGAAGGAGGCAGCGGCTGCTACGCGGCCGCGGTCCCAGAGAGAGAAGAAAATGGCGGGGGTCCCTCCCGTGAGGGAAGGCACCCGCCGCCACCCCG